>PVIU01003057.1:81604-154751 GCA_004026605.1 Ondatra zibethicus
CCTGAAGCCTCTTCAGATAACAAGGAAGTATCTGGAGACCCATGAGCAGATGACGAATGTCCAAGAGATTCTTGTGCTGATATGGACAGTCCTAGAGCCCCTTGTGTACCCAATGCATTTCCTGAACAGATTTGCTGCAGTGGTGAATCTTGTAAAGTCACTTTTTCACCCAAAGACATTTCCTGTAAACCTTTGTCTGCTAGTGAAGTTCTATCAGGCCCCATTTGAGATGAGGCAGATTTCACAGATGCTTGGTCAGATGGAGAAAATTCCAGAGCTTTGTGGGAAACTGTTGGTGATCTCACTATCACTTGGTCCGTTATAGAAGGGTCCGATGCGTCTTTGGCAGATGTTGAAAATTTCAGTGTCTCTAAAATAGATGTCAAAGTTTTTATAGATTTCAAAGTATTATAAAACTCTTCAGAAGATGGCAAAGGTTCTGTTGTCTCTGAAGCAAATTGGGAAGTACCCAGAGGCTGCTCCAAAGAAGTCTGAATTCCTAGAACACTTGGAGCTGATGGTGTAGTTACTATAGACCCTTGGACAGATGATCGTGTTTTCCTAGCATCTTGTGTAGATAGTGATGTTCCTAAAGTATCTTTTGAAGATTGAGAAAGTCCACAATCTTGTGGAGTAGATGATGTATATACTAAAGCCTCTTGGGCTAAAGAAGGGCCTTGATTCTCTTGGGAAGATGTGAACATTTCTGGAGACTCTTGATCGGATTTTGAATGTCCTACAACCTCTTGTGCTGATATGGAAGTTCCAAGAGCCCTTTGCACAGATAATGAATCTCCTAAACACCCTTGCTGAGGTGGTAAAGATCCTAGAAACCCTTGGGCAGATATAGACAATTTGGGGCACAATTGGGCTGATAATAAAGATTGGGAGGTCCCTGATACAGATGGAGTAGATCTCAGTGAACCTTTAGAAGATGGAGAAAACTGAACAGATTTTTGGAGATATGATGATGATTCCTGAATCTGTTGGTCAGAATCAGAAGGGAACAGAGCACTTTGGGCAGATATTGAATGTCCCAGTGTTCCTGGGAGAGGTGGCAAAGTTTCCTGAGTCACAGATGAAGATTCTGAAAATTTAAAAACCATTTGTGGAGATGACAAAGTTTCTGATGACTTTGGAGTACATTGGAAATGTTCCAGATACCCTGGGGAATGAGGTTGAAGTTGCTGAGCACCATGCACATCTAATGAACCTTCTATATCTTTCTGGAGAGAAGATGATGTCTCTAGAGTAACTTGGGAAGATGACAAATTTTGCAATATTCCTTGGACAGAGAGAGAATGTGTATCTCCTGGGACAGGTGGGAACTGTGCTGCAGACCCTTGATTATAAGAAGGGTCTTGCACTTTGTGGGAAGATGTGGATGATTCTTGGTCAAATGAGCAATGTCCTAGAGACTCTTGTCCTGATATAGACAATCTCACACTTCCTTGGGCAGATAATGATTTTCCTTCATACCCCTTCTGATGTGGTGTCTGTCCTAGAGTAACTTTTGCAGGTGCAGACATTTTCTGCCACCCTTGGTCTTGTAGGGAATATTCCAGAGAACCTGGTGCAGATGGGGTAGGCCCCAGAGACTCTTGGGAAGATGGAGAATGTTTCAAAGAACTTTGGGGGGTTCGTGAAGATTCAAGATGCTTTTGTGAAGATGTGGACAGTTCTGAGTTATTTTGGGAGGATAGAGAAAAGCTCCCAGCATCTTGGAGTGTAGAACTGAAAAGTCTTGGTGTCCTTGAGGCAGATAGCAATTTTTCTACAGGCCCTGGGGTAGACAGAGCAGGTTTAAAACCCCCTTGGGCAGATGGCAATACTTTTAATTCCGTCTTTGAAAATTGGAAATTTCCTTCAGTTACCAGGGAAACAGACCTGAGTCCCAGATCATCTTGGGCATATGGCAAAGTTTCTGTTTTCCCATGACTAGCTAATGAAGGTTTCCTAACCTCTTGGGCAGATGTAGATGTTCCTAGAACATCCTGGGCAGACACAGGAGGTCTCAGAGTCCATGAAACAGATGGAGACATTCCTAAATCCACTTTGGCAGGCGGAGAAGATCCTAGAGTCCCTGGAGTAGATGATGAAGATCCCAAATCCCCTCTTGAGGAATTGGATAACACTAGATTGCCATGTGCACAGGTAGAAACTTCCAGATTCTTTTTTCTCTGTGAATAAAGGAAAGTTCCCCCAGCTTCTTGTAAAGATAATGAAGGTCTGGAACTCACTTGAACAGATAAGGAAATTTCCAATGGCTCTAGGGAAGATGATATAGGCCCTAGAGTCCCTTGCCCAGATAAAGAAATGACCGTTTGCCCTTTTGAAGAAGGCACAGATCCTGAAGAGTCTGAAGCAGACAGATCTGCTTGTTGAACCCTGTGGGCAGACTGCCAAGATCCAAGAGGTCCCAGGGATGAAACAGAGGGTCCTAGAGTGCCTTGCATAGGTGTAGAGAGACCAAAAGTCCCTTCTACAGACAGGGAAGGTTCCAAAAGGCATTGGGAAGAATGGAAAGGACTCAAGTTTGCTTGGGCAGATATGGAAAGTTCCAGATGCCCGTCATCAGATACCACATGTCCTCTGGTAGCTGTAGAAGTTTCGCATGCACCTGGTGCAGATGATGAATACCCTGGGGACTCCCAGGAAGATAGCAAAGGTTCTACAGACCCTTGTGCTGTGATAGAAATTCTTGGAGACCCTGGGGTGGATTTCAAAGTTTCTACCATCTTTTTGGCATGCTGGCTATATCCCTGAGACACTGGGGTAGATGATGAATATGCTGCTGTTCTCTGTGCAGAAGTGGACTGTGAGCATGTATGTTGTGTCTGTGAGGAAGTGCCTGAGATCCGTTGGGTAGGTGGAGGATGTCCTAGACTCCTTTGTGCAGATGTGGACAGTCCCATAGACCCTTGTGTAGATAGGCAGGAACCCACAGTTTCTTGAGCACATTGAGAAGTTGCTTGACTCCTCTGACCTAAGGAGTAAAGTCCCAGAGTCTCCTGAGGACAAGGTTGGTATACTGAACTTCCTGCATGAGATGGAGGAGTTTCCAATGTTTCTCTTATATGTGACAATTGCCCATGACAACTATGTGTATTTTGGACTTTTCCTTGGATGTCTGCAGAAGATATCAAGGACCCTGGAGTTCCTTTTGATGATGCTGATGGACTCAGTGAACACTGAGCAGATACATTAAGTTCTAGAGGCAGATGAGCAGAGATTAGAGATGCTGGATCACCTGGGACATGTGATGAAAGACCTTTAGGCACTTTGTTAAATGGTGACGGCTCTCTGGGACCTGGGACAGATGGAGAGTTTCCCACGGGCTCTCTGACAGATGACAAATGGTTAAGATTCATTTGGGCAGGTTGAGATGTTTCTATATTACCAGAGAAACAATGTAAAGGATCAAGTTCTCCTTGAGGAGATGAAAAAGGACATAGAGTTCCTTGTGCACACATGGAAAGTTCCAGAGGCAATCCAAAATATAGCAAAGGTTCAGGATATCCTGAACTCAAGGAAGTTGGAACATTTCCTGAGAACCAGGGGCAGATATTCCAGTACCTGGAGGAGAGGACAAAGACCCTAGTGTGCTCTTTTCAGATTGGGAAGGATTCAGAAATGCTGGGACAGATGGTGGATGTTGTAGAGAATTTTGCACAGACTGAGAAGTTTTCTGAGGGGTTTGGGATGAAGCAGGATGCTTCCTAGTTCCTTGATTACACAGCGATGTTACTAGAGTCCCTTGTGCAGACACAGATAAGTCCAGAGACCCTTGGGGAACTAAAGAAGGATCCACAGGCCCTTCTGTAGCCTGAGACACTCCCAGGGAACTCTGACCAGATTGCAAAGATCCTAATAGAGTCTGGGTATTTTGGATAGACCTCAGAGGTTCTGTCATTGATGAATAAGGTCCTACAGCCTGTTTTACAGATGTCAAATTTCCCATTGTGCCTTTGGAAGATAAGAGAAACTCCCCAGTGCCCTTGGAAGCAGAAGACTCTAGAGTCCCTTGTGCAGATTTGGCCATTTTCAAAGATGCTTGTGATGATGGGCAAGTTCCCACAGCTGTTTCATCAGAACGAGAAGATAATGGAGTTGCTTGTGCTGATGACAGGAGACCCAAATGCCCTGGTACAGATGGAAATGTTTCCCTATTCACTTGGGTAGATGGGGAATTTGTATATGGCTCTGGAACTGCTTGGGAAAGTGCAGAAAGTTGTAGAGTCCCTTCAGCAAATCGTGCTGAGTGCATTTCCTGGGATGACATAACATGTTTCAGAGGCCCTTGGGCAGGCTTCAAAGGTTCTAGCTTCCCTTTGTCAGAAGGGAAAGATTCTGCAGATCCTTGGATAGAAGTTAAATGTCCTCTAGGCACTAGAGGTGGTGGCAAAGCTTCTATAGTCCTTGTAGCAGACTGAGAAGTTTCCACACCTTCTCTCACACATGACAAATGCCCCAAGGTATTCTGGGAATATTGGTGTTGTCTCAAAACCTTTGAAGGATATACTGAATGTTTTGAAGACCTTTGGATAGATGACAAAGAACTTAGGACAGGCAAAGTTTTCTCTGTAGCTGTGGAGAGTTCCTTAGGCACTTTAGAAGATAGAAAAGGTCCTAGAGTCCATGGATTAGATAAAGGAGTTTCCTGAGCACCTGGAGCAGCTGGTGAATGTTCTATGTGCTCTAGTGAAGACAAAAAAGATCCTTGTGGTTTCTGGCTTGATTGGAAAAGTCCTGTAGTCCTTGGGGAAGATGCTGAAGTTTGGACAGTATGTTGGGCAGATGAATAAAATTTTGGAAACTCCTGGGAAGAAATTGGATATTTCAAAGCCCTTTTAGAAGGTGCCAGAGTTCCTACAGTTCCTTGTGTTGGTGTAGATAGTTTCAGAGACCTTTGTGCAGACAGCGAAGATCCTAGAGACCCTTGGGCAGATGCCCAAGATCCTAGAGTTCCTTGTGTAGATAAAGAAATTACCAGTGGCCTTTGAGCAGGTG
This sequence comes from Ondatra zibethicus, assembly GCA_004026605.1. Taxonomy (NCBI): domain Eukaryota; kingdom Metazoa; phylum Chordata; class Mammalia; order Rodentia; family Cricetidae; genus Ondatra; species Ondatra zibethicus. The sequence goes on from PVIU01003057.1 coordinate 86,615, forward strand.
GAGAAACACCTACCTCCTTCAGGGTACTTTGATTAGTCTTTGACTTAGAAGCTGGATGTCCTTCAGTACTCTGTGCCTGTGTGGGCTTTACCAAAGTGGGTTTTGTATAAAGAGAAACGTTATCAGAAACTTGAGTGGTAGATGAAGGTTTCAGAGTCTCCTGCCCTGACGTGTTCCCTTCCAGGGTTGCTTGTGAAGATAGGCAAAATTCATCATCTTTTTGCAAAGATGGGGAAGAAACTGGGCTTGCTTGTGTTAGTGAGGAAAGTCCTGGAGTCATTGGGGTTTGTGGCAATGTGCCTGTAATCACTGGAACAAATGGAGACATTCCCAAATCATCTGGGACAGAAGACAAATGGCTATGTGTGCACTGATCAAACTTGGATGGTCCCAACATTTCTTGGGAAGATGCTGACTGTTGTCGTGCTTGTTGGCTATATGGCGAAGAAGCTAGAGTTCCCTGAGTAGATATGTAAAGTTGGTCAGATAGAAAATGTGCTAGATCTCTGGATGCTGGTAAAGAAGATTCATGAGATCTTGTGTCATGTTGTAAATGTCCTGTAGTCCCAGAAGGAAATGACAAAGGCCCTGTAGGCCCTTGGAAAGATGGTGATGTATCTGTGCAAAACAAGTGTCCTAGCTTACTTTGGAAAGATGCTGGTGGACCCAGAATCAATGGGGAAGGTGCTGAATGTTCTACAGATGCTGATCTGGATGAGAAAGTACCCAGTGTACCCTGGAGAGACATAGAATTTTCCCGATGCCCTTGATTAGATAGGTGAGTTGGTCGATTCCTTAGAGTAGTTTGGAGAGGTTTATTAGCATCTGGTGCAGATGATGAAGGTTTCACTGCACCTGGGAAACACAATAAAGACTTTTTAATTCCTTGGTTAGAAGATGGTCTCAGAGTCTCGGAAGCAGATGGTGAATCTTGCAGAGGACCTTGGACCAACAGAGAATGTCTAGAAGCTTCCTGAAAAGAATTGGAATGTTTTGTAAGTTCATGATCAGAATGCAAATTCTCAAGAGTCCCATTTGCAGATATGGGTAGTACCAAAGATCCTTTAGGAGACAGGGAGCCCTTTTGGGTAGATGGCAATATTTCGGGTAGTTTATGGGCATATGGAGTAGATCGTAGAACTCCTGTTGTACATGGCAATGATCCTAAAATGCCCTGTACTGAAAAAGACTGTTCCACAGTATCTTTTTCTAACTGAGGATTTCTCCCATTCCCTTGGGCAGATGCCAAAGGTTCTAGGGTCCCTTGTGCCAATGACACTTCTAGAGTTCTTTGTGAAGGTGGTATAGGTCCCACAACCTTTTGGTCAGTCAGAGAAGTTGCTGAAGACACATGTAGTAATGAAGAAAGTTCCTTTCCTACAGTTGAAAAATATCCTGGTTCCCCTTGTGCAGGTTGGGATGGCTGCAGGCACTCTGCAGATGGTGTGGAAAGCTCTACATTCTCAGACTCTTGGGAAGATGGAAAAGGACACAGAGAGTCACAGGCAGATATGGAAAGTTTCAGAGGCTCTTGTATAGTTAGCAAAGAGTCTTGAGTCCCTAGGGTAGAGAGAGAAGGTTCCTGAATCTGAGCACTAGCTAAAGATGGTGGATGTTCTGTATCTTCTGAGGGGGATAACATTGACTCTTCAGTTTTCTGATCAGACAGAGCAGTTATCAAAGCCTTTTTGACATGTGATGAATGTAATAGATGACTTTGGTCAGAGAGAGAAGATTTATTAGCCTCCTGGGAACAAGTTGAAAGTTTTGGAGTTCTGTGAGCAACTGATAAATTTTCTAGAGCCCCTTCTGCAAACTTGGTCATTTCCAGTCCTTTGATCAGATTGAGAAGCTTCATGGTCTCCATGGAGAGCTGGCAAAAATCCCACCTTCATCTGGTTATAATATTTAGATGCTGAAGGCCCAAGGGAAGATGTCAAATGTGCTTTGGTCATGGGTGCAGGTACAGATAGCTGTATAGTATCTGCTTCAGATAGGGAATGTCCCCCAGCTCCTAGTGTAGATGCCAATGGTCCCAGAGAACTATGATCAGATAGAGACCGTCCCAAAGACCCTTGTTCAGATAGCAAAGATCCAACCACCTCTTGAGGACAAGGGGAAGTAGCTTGATTTGCATTTTGTAGGGAGGTATGTTCTAAAGGCTCTGGATCAAGTAAGGAGATGTTTTTAGTTCCTGGAGCAGAGAGAGAAAATTCCTCAGACTCTGCTCTACTGGACTGATGGTCAAGAACATTTGGGATCCTCCTGGAAAACCTCGAGAAAAAGTGGAATATTCTACATCCTCTACAGTAGATGGCAAAGGGCACAGAGTCTGTTTGTCAGGTGTGTTAATTTGCAGAGGCCCTTGGGTAGTTACAAAATGTTCTAGGGCCTGGGAAGTAGATGGAGAAGGTTCCTGTGCATGTGGTGCAGAGGGAGTACCTTTTGCATCTTCTCTGGCAGATAACAAAGACCCCAGAGATCCCAGACCACATGAGGAAGATTCCAAAACCTCTATGTTGAAAGGTAAATATGGAGTCAAAGGGGAAGTTGATTTGGTTGGTTTCTCAAAAGGAGAAATTTCTCCATCTTTTCCCATATATGACACATGCCCAAGTTTCCTATGTTCTGATTCTGATGGTTCCATGAGCCCTGGAGAATATCCCAAAAGTCCTAGAGTCCCTTGGGTAGATGGTAAAGGATTAAACGTTCCATGTGCTGATATGGACAGATCATCAGGTCCTTCAGCAGATTGCAAATGATCTAGAGTTCCTGGGGTCAATGGGAAAGATTTCCAAGAACCTGGTTCCCTTGGTAAATTTCCTCCAGCCTCTGGAGGTGATAAAGGTTCTTGAATGCCAGAGTCAGTTTGGGGAGGTCCTAGAGGCCCTTGGGCAGATAGTGGATGTTGGTGAGGGCCTTGGATCAATGAAGAAGTTCTTGAAGCCTCCTGTAAAGAAGTAGGAGGTTTCACTGACCTTTCAGGATATGATAGATTTTCAACTTTCCCTTTTGTAAGTGAGAATATTTCCAAAGTCCCCTGGGAAGATGATAGTGTTTCCCTAATCCCTTTTCCAGGTAAAGAATTTTCCAAAGACTTTTGGGCAAACAATGTAGATCTTAGAGCTCCTGTGGCAGAAGAAGAAGATTCCACAACACTTTCAGCATATTGTGAGTTTTCTAGTGACTCATTTGCTACTGAGGAAAGTTCCATATGCTCTAGAGCAGATGATAAAGCTCCAAGATCCTCTGAAATACTTGGAGAACTTTCCAGAACAATTTGTGAAGGTATCAAAGTTTTGAGTCCCTCCTTGGCAGATTGGCAAGGTTTCAAATTCCCTATTAAAGGTGCTAAGTTTTCTTGAGCCTCTTGGGTAGACAGTGAATTACCCAGAGACCCCTGTGCATATATACAAAGTTGTTCAGGTTGTTTGTCAGCTACCATATGTCCAAGAACCCTTGGACCAGCTAGAGAAGATTCCAAACCACCTGTGGCAGAAAGAGAATTTTCAACATGTTCAGAGTTAGATGACAAAATTTCAAGAGATGCTTGGGAAGATTTCAAACTTTCTTGGCCCCCCTGTTGGGTTGAAGAGTGTTTAAGAGCACTAGGTGGTAAATGTTCTAAAGCATATTGGGCACACTGAAAATGTCTGGTAGCCCCTTTGGAAGATGATGGGTTTGCCAGAGCCACTTTTGCTGCTTCCACATGTTGTATAGACCCTTGTTCCAATGTGGACAGTTTTGGAGCTTGTTGGGCAGACAGGGAGAGTCCCACGTCCTCTTGAGCAGATGGCAAATGTCTATGAGTCCCTTGTGCAGGTAAGGAAATTACAACAGGATCATGATCAGATATCATAGATCCTGGAAACCCTGAGATATTTTTCAATTGTCCTGGAGATCCTTTGTTGTGTGAATATGTCTCCCCATCCACTCCCACAGAGGACAATGGTCCCAGGGTCCCCTGGGAAGATATGAAAGGTGACATATCATCTAGAGCAGACAGAGAATGCCCTGGAGTTGCTTTTGTGGACTTGGAAAATTCTACAGGCTCTTGTGCAGATAGGGAATGTCCCACAGACCCCTGGACTGAGAGCACAGATGCTATGCTACCTTCTGAGGATGAGAGACTTCCCTGAAGCCCTTGTACAGATGGTATTGATGGTAGGGGCACTGAGTCATAGTGAGGTAATTCTAGAATTCCATGAACAGGCAACAATGGGGAAGGGGTTTCCTGAGACAGAGTTGAAAGTCCCCGAGCCTTTGGAGCCACTGGTAAGTGCTCAAGAGGCATAAAGGCTGAAGGGGAATTTTCCAGATATTCATGTGTAGATGGTAGAAATCTTTGCAACCCTTGTGCAGATTGGGAAGTTCCTACTTTGCTTGATAAAGATAACAGAGATCCCGGAGCCTTTTGGGTAGATGGCAAAGTACCAGCACTCCCCTGAGTAGGTATGGAAAGATCCAGAGGCCTTTGTAGGGACAACAAGGGCCTTTGCAAAGACATCCCAGGTGAGCATGAAGTTTCCAGAAAGCCCTGAGCAGGAGGGACATGTTCTAAAATCCCTTGTTCTAATGAAGAATCTTCCTGATCTCCTGGGAGGTTGGGCAAATGTCCTGAATAACTTAATGAAGGTGGAAAACTTTCTTGAGGCCCTTGGGCAGATGGCAAAATTTCTTTTGCTCTCTGGGCAGCCTGGAAACAACACAGAGCTCCTGAGGCAGATGGTGAATGTCCAAGAAACCCTTGGCAAGATGGTGAAGTTTCTAGATACCACTGTTTAGATTTTGATGGTACTGGAGACCCTGGGCAAGCTGGAAAGTGTTTTGCAGCAAGAAAGTAGTAGGAGGCATAAGGATCTTTAGGTGGTTTGGAGGACATAGGAGACGTCAGGTCCTCTTGTACTAATAGCAAAGGTTCAAGATAGTTTTGTTTATATTTTGCCTTTCCCTTAGACCCGTTGGGAGATGAGGAAGATTTCAAGGCTCCCAAGTCAGATTTAGAAATTGACAGATCCCCTTGGGTATAGGTAAAATTTTCTGGAGCCTTTGACTGAGATGGAGAATGTCCCTGAAGGCCTGGGACAGATGGTAAATGACATAGACCCTTTGGGACAGACAGAGAAGGCCCTTGGGCCTCTTGGGAAGATATGGAATGTTCACGAGGCCCTTGGTTAGAATGGCAAGGTTCCACAGTCTTTTGTTCATATGTGGAACATTGCAGGGCCTTTTGGACAGATACAGAAGGCATAGGACTTACTTGAGGAGTACTTGTCATGATTGATGTTTCTTTCAGAGTAGTAGAAGTTGCACATACCTTTTTTGAGGAAGGGAGGAGTATGAAACCGCCTTCCTCAGATGAGGAAGTTCCGAAGTCCCCTTCATCAAGAGGATCATCTCTCAACCTCTTTTTGGTAGAAATGGAATGTCCAGGGTCCACTTGGGTAGAGGGAAGATTTTTAATATTTCCCTCCTGAGAAGGGATGTGCATGAACCTCTCTAGTGTAGATGGTAACGTACCTTCCTCAGATATGGTAGATCCTAGGGCCTTTTGCTCAGAAGGGAAAGATGCTACTGTGTCAGGTGTACATGTGTGTTTTTTCACTACAGCTTCAGAATGAGGGGAAGTTTCTAGAACATGTGTAGGTGTGGTATCCCCTAAAGTTTCCTGTGCATATGTAGTAGGTCTACAATCCTCATGGGCAGCTAAGGAAGTTACTGGAGCACCTTGTGTAAATGTGGAAGTTTTAGGAACACTTTCTTCAGGTGAAGAAGATAACAAAGCCTTTTGTATAGAGATGTTAGGTTCTAGAGACAGTTGGCTGGACAAAACAGGTTCCAAGGGCCCTTGGGAAGATAAGGTAGAATTCAGAACCTTTGGGGTATTTGTTGGATGTTCTGGAGTCACTTGTGGGCATGTGGAAACAACATCCCTTTGTGTATGTTGAGGAGGTACAAGGGTCCCTTCGGTAGACTTGGGACATCCTAGCATCTCTTGTAGATATGTGGAACTCTCTAGGGCCCCTTCTGAAGATGGCAAAGGTTCTTGAATCCCTGGTGTAGATGTAGCTAGTTTTGTTTCTTTTTTTTTTAATCCTTAAACATCTATTTTCTTTTTTTATATATATATATTTTTATTTATTTATTTTTCCATACATTGTTTTGTTTTATTTTTTCCATTCAAGAACATAATTAAAGAAATCTTGGTTAGGCATGAGTGGTGGTGTGAGGCTCACTTGGGGAGTAGTGATAGGGCTTGGTCCCCCCTGTGCTGTAAGGGAAGACCCATGTCCATTTTCTGGTGGAGGACATTTAAAGTCCTCTTGCTTTAATGGGGAAAATTCCCTTGGTCAGAAGAGGCAGGACTCAAGCTCACTTCAGAAGATATGGGTTGCTTAGGGTCGTTCTGGGGAGAGGGAAACCAGCCTTGGCTGTCTTCATGAGAGGGTACAGCTCTCCAGTCATCTTTGGCAGCTGTCAAAGGTGTTAAACTCCCCCAGGGAGAGGGGGTAGGAAACATTCTATTTTGGGAAATTGAGAAATCACTGATCACCCCTTCTGGAGAAAAACATTTGGATCTCTCTTTGTCTAATGGGGCTTGCTGTAGGCCCCCTTGATCAGAAGGGGCTTGCCTAAAACTCTTTGGTGGAGAATTGGAATGATTATTGACCCCTTGGCTAGAGGATGGACTTCTGAAAACCCTTCTGGAAAGGGAGACATGTTTGATTTTCTTTTCAGCACAAGGGGGAGGTTTCTGGGATGCCTGGGAAGATATGGAATGCCCCATAGAGCCTTGATCACATAGGGTTCCTCCCAGAACCTCTCTGGTGGATAGGGATAGTCCCTGAGCATCTTGGGAAGAAGTGGAAGATCCCAGAGCTCCTTGGGTAGGGGAGAAAGGTAGCAGGGACCCTTGAAATTGTGGGGAAATTACCAGTCCACGTTGGTCAATGGAAGAGTCAGCAGAAGACGGCCCAGGCACTGTGTCATCCTCGTTGACCTTTTCACTGTCATCTCCAGCATAGTGTCTTGGAGATGTTGCAGGTACTCTGGTGCCCAAGTGGTCGAAATCCATAGGTTCTTCAAACACAGTAGACATATCCAGGCTTCTTTGCACCTTCCCAGGTCTGTGCACAGAAGTTGAGGCCACTCTTTCTCTGGTGGCAGGAGGTAAGGCAGATGGTCTGGGTTCCCTGCTCAGTGGGTTACTCCTGCAGTCAGGAACCTCTGGAGGAAGTGGAACTTGTCCTTCCTTGATCTCTTTCAGCTCCTTTAAGGGGTCCAGGGTCTTCTTACTGGATGTAGTCTTTATAAGAGCTCTAAGACTCTGCAGTCTATCTGCAGTACCAGTGTTGGGGATTTTGAAGGTTTTGTCCTCATAAGGCTTTTGGCACCTGAATTTGTGCCTAGCCAGTCGCAGCACCCCCGGAGGTGCAAAGTCCCTCGGGAATTTGGTTCTGGTCAAGTATGTATCCCATTGGGGTGCGCTGTCATCAATCCCTTGGGGGACACTGAATGGGGTCCCAGGCCGATGACGCAAGCACTTCCCCCATTGGGACAGGATGTCATCATCCCATTGGGGGGCCCAGAAGGGGGACCCAGGACGGGGTCCACTGAAGGGGGTCCCAGGACGGGGAGGCTGGGAAAACTGTGGTCTCTGGTCAGAGTGTGATGGACCAGCTGAGGCTCGCTGGCCTCTCCCCACAGGTTTGGCCATGTAGCCAATAAAGTAATTGAAAAATAAAAAAAGGAAATTACCCCTTGCCAATGGTGACTCGCAGCAAGCAGCAGCAAAGCAATATCCTCAGAGAGAGGCTCTCCTTCCCGAGAACTGTGGACACGTCCAGTAGGCGAAGCGCACAGAACTCGAGTGACAGTTGGCCTCAGAAATCGAGCAAAGCTCGAGAGCTGCACTTGGAATGGATGACCTCGGGCCTGCACGGGCCAGTCCCGAGCTGTCTCAGCTGGCGGTTCTGCATGCACTAGCCAAGCTTTCTGAATGAGGAGGGCGCCTTGGACCCAATCCTCTTCATTAGGGTTGAGAGTACTAGGTAGTCTTGTGCCCACTGTCATTGACCAGGACATGGACTATTGAAGAGGCAACATGATTGGGACGCAAGGGGTGCTTGGGAGACTTTGCTTTCGGGTTCCTCTTACACCAGTCTGGACCCGCTGTCAGGAGGTCGTCAATGTTGCAATTAGGTCCGTCTGAGCCTCATAACTGAATGAGAAGGGGTGATCCAGACGTTTGCTTCTCAGAGACTGTGGGGGCCAGGCAATCACTGGTTGTGCTAGGGAAAGAACAAGTAATAGTTCTTGAATAGAGCAGAGGATGTCTGGAACTGATGGTATTCTGCATTTTAAGGATGACCTATCCTGGGATTTTCTAGTAAATTGGTGACAATTTCTGTGAACATCATCCTGTATGCTGAAATGCATCTCTAGACTGCATCACTTACTGCAGTGCTATTATTATGTAAATGTTAGTATATATATATATGTATATGAGAATAAGGATAAGAAAAATAATCTTCTTATAGTACAAAAACAAGTAGTTTTTCAAATACTTTTATCTGCTTTTGGTTAAGTTCACCAACTCAGAACACAGACACAGTTGGACTCCCGAATGTAGCCCTTATGGCCTTAAGCAATTGCTTTGTCTGGGTTTACATGTTAGGTGCTATAACATTTACATATTTGGTTGTTTTGGAAGGTCATATAATTTCCCTGAAGTCACAATATGGCTAATGTCTCATATTAGTGGCTCTGCGTGGGCCATTCACTTCCATTCTAATGATGAAGCTGAAGTATAGTTACACAGAATGACTTTGGAAACCCTTAGAGAAGTTGATTCTTTGAAAGGTCATGTTTATTGAGCAGTTAATATACTGAGAAAGTGTAAATTTGAGGATATGGATGAAGACATTATCTTACTGATAGAGAAACTTGCTTCGCTTGTTGCACGTTTTTCCAATTTTACTTTGAGCACTTTTTGTCCTTGCTGGATGAAAGGCTTTTGTTTATTTATTTCCATGCTATATCTGATTTTTGGGAAGGATTTCTGTCTCCCTTTGGCAATAGGGCTTCAGAGCATTGTGGCTCCTTTCTATCATCTGATTATCTTCCTGTGCGTTGTCTAATGATTTGGCACATGCTTTCTCCTTGGAATTTTTGAAAACTTCATCACTCCCTTTCTTTAGCCCTAATTTATCTCACTAATTTTATTTTAAAAGGTATCTATCTCCAGGAATTTTACAGTTCACCGTGTTTGTCCGCATACTAGCACATATCATAACTCTCGTATACCTTTCAACCATTTATCTGAATTTTCTGTTGGTCCCTTGAGGTCTTCAGAGACATTGAATTTGCACACCAGCATAACACTTCTATGCCTGAAAAACTTGGTGTAGGCTACAATGGATAGAGAATTATGAATATTGATTTAGATAATATATACCTCATGAGAATTTGCTTGGCAATTCTAGTATCAGAACAAAACAGCTTTCTCAATTTAAGTTACAGTTACTATGTTTAGTTCAGATAATCTATCAAAGGTAGTTTATACATACATGAATGACTGCTCAAAGAATGGTAATATTTAAGAGATTTTAAGGTTTCACTTTGATAAGGTTGTTCAACTACAAGAACCTTAATGTATAGTAGATTTAATAATGAAAATAACTGAATAGTATACTTTTGTGGCATTTAACTCAGTAATTAACATTCTTTTCTAAAGTGTTTATATTTTATTCATTTTGTCAGCATACAAGGAAATGAGTTTCACTACAGCAGTTTCATACATATGCTTTTATTGCTTTATTTAGTGTGTGTGTGTAGTGGAAATAGCCATGGTTGCCTAGGTGACTGCCCAGTTTATTTCCTGGCATGAACAAACAAGTGGATGAGCAGGAAAGACAGTAGAATACAAAATTATTAGCTTTATCCATTCGTGCTAGGAGAAGCTTGGAGCAGGAATTCAGTTAAGCAGATGTTAACAAGGATGTTTTCTAGGCCCCTTGGGTCCTTTCCTTTCCTGTGCTGGGCCTGTCTAACTATCCACCTGTTAGTAATCAGGCATGTGTACTGGCCTGAGTTTGGGGTAAATGTCCTCAACTGTAGTCACTCAGAGCTCCTTCTGTGCACATTCGCTACATTCCCTTTTAAAAAGGACCATGCCAACCTCCTAACTCTCTCTTTCTCTCTTTGTCTCCATCTGCCTTTCTGTCTCTCTCTCTCTCTCTCTCTCTCTCTCTCTCTCTCTCTCTCTCTCTCTCTCTCTCTCCCTCCCTCTTTCTTCTCTCTTCTCCTCTGCTACTCCTGTCCACAGAAGCTGGGCTCCTCCTCTCCCCTCCCTCTTTTCCCATTCACTTTCCTCCAATTAAGAAAACCTGAGCCAGCTAGATTTGGTGAGCTCCCATTAGATCAGGCACACTGTCACGGTTGGTGGACCAGCCTCCTGTCCCCTCTTAAGGAAGCAGGGGGAGGGAGGAGGGTTAGCGGGGGAGAGGGAGGGGACTGGGAGAAGGGGAGGAAATGTAAATTTTTTTGAATGAAAAATAAAAGAAAAGAAAAAAAAAGAAAACCTGAGCTTGTCGCATGGCATCTTTCTCACACAAGCCACTTTTTCTAAAATACAGCACACCTGTGTGCCTTCATGTTATTTCTCTGGCAGGATCTTTTGGGAACAAGAAGACACCATCTGAGGGAGCCTGCCTTCGTTTACCCTGCCCACTTATGTTCCTCTAACCCTACCTTGTGTGTGTGTGTGTGTGTGTGTGTGTGTGTGTGTGTGTGTACATACGCATGAGCATATCTCCATGTATGTGTTATTGGCATGAATGTGTAGTGTGTTTTTATATATGTGGATGCACATGTGAATGGGTATATGTTCGTATGTGTGTATGTGCATGTAGAGACCCCATGTTGATGTTGGTTGTCTTTGAAGGCTCTACACATTTTTTTTTAACCAAAACATTATTTGGCTTGTCTAGCTAGTTAACATGTCCCTTGTGATCTCTGGTCTCTAACTCTCTAAAGAACAGATAAGCAGCCACACTTACCATTTATTTGGGTACTGCAGATTTGAACTCTTGTTCATATGTGTGGCATGTTCTTTATCCACTGAACTATATCCTAGCACCTATTATTTTTAATGCTATTAAAAATTGATTTTATTTCCCTTATTTCTTTCTCAGCATGTTCTTTGTTGACATATAGAAAAGCTTCTGATGTTTAAGTGTTGATTTTGCATCCTGCTACTTTGCTGAAAGTGTCTATATGTGAGTTTTCTACTGAAGACGTTAAAGGATAGATTATATTATCTATAAATAGGTAAAATTTGACTTCTTCCTTTCCTGTTTGTATACTCGGTGGAATGTAAACTGGTGCCAACTGTATAAATCAGCACATAGGTTTTCAAAAATAAAAATAGAATCATTATAAGACCTAACTATAATACTTCTAGACAAATACTCAAAAGAACCTAAGTCTTATTTCTGGCATACTTGCAATTCATGTTTATTGCCACAATATTCACAATAGTTAAATGGAACCATTCCTTTCCATTATGAGATGAATAGATAATATATATATGAATAGATAATATATATATATATATATACCCAATAGAATTTTATTCCACTGAAAATATTGTTGAAATCATGGCATTTGGAGGGAAATGGATAGAACCAAAGGTTCTTATGTTAGGTGAAGAGATATAGGTTTGGAAAGAGAGAATTACCAGAGGTTTTTTTTCTCATATGTGGAATTGAGACTTAACTTTTATATATTAGTATACATATGTGTGGTTATATGGTGTAGGGCATAAAACTAGACAATGAAGCATGAGAGGAGAAAAGAGATCAACAGGGGTAAAATTAAGAAGTGTAATAGAATACATATGACATAAAGAGGTTCTTACTAGTTGCTGTTTTATTACTGAGATAAAACACATTAACCAAGGTACTTTTGGAATGGAGAAGTTATTTGTCTTATGGTTCCAGAGGGAAATGAATCCATCAAGGTGGGAAAGTATGGCAGCAATCAGCAAGCATGGTACCTGGAATAGGAGCTGAGAGCTCACATCTCAAACCACAAGTAAGAGACTGAGAGAGTGAACTTGAAATGGTGTGAGTCTTTCAGATTCCAAAACAACATACCCCTAGTGACATAATTTCTTTAGGAAGGTCATGCCTCCTAAAACACCCCCAAACAGCCAAAAACTAGGGAACAAGTATTCGAATGCCCGAGACTATAGGAGATATGTCACTCTCTCATACCACCACAGGATGACTATTGAGGGAAGCAATGAACCAGGAGGGAGTCATGGGATCTGAGATGTCACTACAGTTGGAAGAACAACATGGAAAAGGGAAGACTGGAGAGATGGCTTAGCAGTTAAGGGAACTGGCTGCTCTTCCAGAGGACCTGGGTTTGGTTTTCCAGATTCACATGTTGGCTCACAATTATCTGTAACTCCAGTCCTAGTGGGATATGATAGATACCCTCTTCTGACTTCTGCAAATACCAGACATGTATGTGGTGCACAAACATATGTGCAGGCAAAATACCCATACACATAAAAATAAATAAGAAAAAGCAGTGAATGAAAATTCCATAATGAATCTCACTTTGGATGCTAACTTTTAAGCCTCATAAGGTATGTGTATGTTCAGCATCTGCATATTTGTATAGTTTCTCTGGGTTTTTTTGTTGTTGTTGACTTCTGTTTTTATTTCCTCTATGTTTTATGAAATAAACTGTAGTCATTGTTTTGCATTTTTAAGATTTAATTTGCACAGAAAACCAACACATGTGGTATATTTTAGAAGAGATTCCATAGGGTGCCAAGAAGAACATGTATGCCATTCCAATTTACTAAAGTATTCTGTAGGTATCTGTTAAATCCAATCTTTGTAATTGTCTAGTCCAGATCTGACATTTCTTTGATAATTTTAGTTTATATGATGTGATGTTCTATGTGGATTGCCAACAGGACCTATAACAAAGAAAAGGAGCCTATGGGCATGCCTTTGAGGGATTGTCTAGATTAAGTTATCCTCTGTGTGTGTCTGTAGGGATATATTGATTGGCTCACCTGAGTTGGGAAGACTCACCCTAAATATGGTAGGTACCATTTCATGGCCAGAGGTCCTGGACTGAATTAAAAATGAAGGCAACTGAATAACAACATTCATCTCCTTCTGCTTCCTTATTGTACATGTACAATTACTAGCTGCCTGAAGTTCCTAGGGCCACAACTTCCCTGCTGTGTTAGACTGTACCCTGAGAATATTGAGCCAATATAAACTCTTTATTCCTTATGTTGCTTTTCTCAGAGTATTTTATTATAGAAATCAAACAAGTAACCAATACAGATAATCTAATTAGTGATGAGAATGTTGTAGTAAGGAGGAGAGGGCTGTGTTCCCGGCACCCGGCTCCCGGCGCAGTGCCCCTTGTTCTGTCCTGCCCAGTTCCCGATGCCCGAAATAATTACACTGAAACTGTATTCATTTAATTACTGCCTGGCCCATTAGTTCTAGCCTCTTATTGGCTAACTCTCACATCTTGATTAACCCATTTCCATTAATGTGTATCGCCACTTGACTGTGGCTTACTGTCATGAGTCTAATCAGTGTCCATCTTGGGCTGGAGAAGCATGGTGTCTGCCACACTTCCCTTCTCTCCAGCATTCTGTTATGTCTACTCCGCCTACCTAAGGGCTGCCCTATCAAAAGGCCAAGGCAGTCTCTTTATTTAACCAATGAATGCAACAGAAATACAGAAGGACCTCCTACACCAGAATGTGGTATTGAAATCACTGATTATCTTTATAAAAGGACCTATATGACATTTTCTATTAGTGTTTATTATATGAAATTGAGAGCACCAAGATTTGGTATCTGTGTGTTTATAATACTCATATATTCTTGACAGATTAGTAAAAATTCACTTTTACTAAAATTTACTATACATTTTCTAAAATTTAGCTTCCTATTCTAAATAATTTTGATTTGAAATCTACTTATTCATAAACCAAAATAGTTTTATTGGCTTGTTTTCATATCTACTCACTTGTTAGCTAGTCATCTATTCTTTTGCTCTTTGTTTATAAGTGATTGTACCAGTGAATTGTGTTTCTTTGAGAAAACAGGACAGTTGATTCTAGTTTCAATCCTGTCATCTAGTCTTCATCTCTTTATGGGTGAGTTGAAGTTATTTATATTTAAAGTTGCTATTAAGAGATGTTTAATGGTTCTTGTGATTTTGTTGTTTCTCTTTTTGGATTCATTTATATTACTATTTTCTGTTTCTTTTTCTCTTATTTTGTGGGTTTACTGCTTTACTGAGTTATACTTGATGGGTTACTTCATAACTCTTCCTTGTTCATGTACTCCTCCAATAAAATACTTTCTTTCTATGCTTTCATGATTAAAACTGTCACCATGTTCTTTGTGTTTGCCTTGAATATCCTTATTACTTTGTAAGTAATAGATATATCTCTTTGGGTTGCTAGTCACACATTTTTAGAACTTCAAAGATGACATTCTGTGCTTTTCTGGATGTAAAGAGTTCCAGTGAGAGATCTGATATTATTGTGATGTTTCTGCCTTTCTATTTAAGTTATTTGCTCTACACTATTAATATTCTGTCCTTTGTTGTATTTTTGAAATCTTGAGCATGCTATGCTGTGGAGAGGTTCTTCTCTGCTCATACCTATTTGAAATTCAAATGCATCTTGTGTTTGAATATTCATTTCTTTCTATAAATCTCAAAAAAATGTCTGTTTTAATTTCATTGAATACATTCCTAGTGCCTTTAGTTTGTAATCTCAGCTTCCCCATTTAACACTTGGATATTTAAGGTTTTGTTTATCTTATCTTTTTTAAAAGTAAATTTGTTTATTTTACATCTTGGCCACAATTTTCCCTCCCTCCTCTTCTTTCAGTTCTTCCCCCCACCCCTTTATGTTCCCCCTGCTTAACCCACTCCTTCTCTGTTTCTCTTCAGGAAAGGGCAGATCTCCCATGAGTATCAACAAAACATGGCATGTCAAGTTGCAGTAAGACTAAGCAGCACTTCATGTATTTAGGTTGGGCTAGAAAACCCAGTATGAAGAGTACTAGCAAAAGCTAGCAAAAGTGTTGGAGACAGCCCCTTTTCCCACTGTTAGGAGTCTGACAAGAGGACCAAGCTACACAACTGTAATATATGCAAAGTGACTAGATCACGTTGGTTGTTGGTTCAGTCTCTATGAGCCCAAATTAGTTGATTCTGTGTTTTCTTGTGATGTCCTTGATCCCTTGGGCTCCTACACTCCTTTCTCACCCTCTTGTGCAGAATTCCCTGAGTTCAAACATTAGCTTGGTTGTGGGTCTGAATCTGTTTACATCAGTTGCTGGACAAAGACTCTTTGATAACAATTGGTCTAGGTACCAATCTGGTTACAGGAGATGGCCAGTTCAGGCTAAATATCCACTATTGCTAGGACTCTTGTGTGTTGTCAGCTTTGTAGAGTCCTGTGAGATTCCCTTGTGCTAGGTTTTTACCTGACCCTGAGATGCTTCCCATTTTCAGTAGTCTCTTTCAGTACTCTCCCCCTTTCCCCAACCTGATTGCTCATGTATACATCCCCACCTGCCAAAATTCCTTCTACTGCCCTTCCCAGGGAAATCTAGGGGCTTCCCCTGCCATGAACCCTCCTTGTTACTTAGTCTCTCTGGATCTGTGGGTTGTAGCATTGTCATCTGGTATCTTTTACTGGGTACAGATATGTTACATTTCTTTATGCTGTGGAAGGTTACTTTAACTATGTAAATATGTGTATTATGTTTCTGCTGTCTTTGTTAATGATGTAAAGAGATGTTACATTTGTTTATCTTACATTGGTTTAATTATATAAAGATATTGCTGTTTCACCTTGCCTGCCTTGATCTAATAAAAAGCTGAATGCCATTAGCTATGCAGGAGAGGGACTGGTAGACAGAGAGAATAAATAGGAGAAAGCTAGGATCAAAAAGAAGGAGAAGAAGAGAAGAAAACAAGAATGAGAGATGTTTCTTGAGTGAGAAACCAGGCAGCCACCAGCCAGCCAGACATAGAAACAGCAGGAAACTAAGATATACATAAAGTAAGGTAAAAAGTCCCCAGGAAAAAGGTAGATAAAGACAAACAGATTAAAATAATTATAAGGCAAGCATTCACAAAAAAATAAGTCTCTGTGTCATTTAGGAG
This sequence comes from Ondatra zibethicus, assembly GCA_004026605.1. Classification (NCBI taxonomy): domain Eukaryota; kingdom Metazoa; phylum Chordata; class Mammalia; order Rodentia; family Cricetidae; genus Ondatra; species Ondatra zibethicus. Next base: position 102,851 of record PVIU01003057.1, read on the forward strand.
CTCCTCAATGGCCCAAAAGAAAAAGACTGACACAGTTATCCTTTACTTCACATAAAATATATACTTATGGGTGAGTATATACTATGATTCTCTTTCTAGGTCTGGATTACCTCACTCAGGATGATTCTTTTTCTGGTTCCATCCATTTGCCTGGAAGTCAAGTGGTAATTTCTCAGAAAAACTGGGTATCAATCTACCACGAGACACAGCATATTCCCAAAAGATGCTCAATCATACAATGAGGACATATGCTCAACTATGTTCATAGCAGTGTTATTTGTAATAGCCAGAACTTGGAAACAACTGAGATGCCCTTCAACTGAGGAATGGATAAATAAAATGAATTACATTCATACAATAGAGTATCAATCAACTTATATTACCTTTTATTAGATTTTATTTTGAGTTATTGGACAGTATTTTCATGTTGCAAGAAGAGGACTGCTTATTTGTCCTGGCCACCTGGCTAGCTTAGCCCTGAAATAACCACACAGAAATTATATTAATTAAATCACTGCTTGGACCATTAGTTCTAGTTCCTTATTGGCTAATTCTTACATCTTAATTTAACCCATTTCTATTAAACTGTGTATTGCCATGTGGCAGTGGCTTACCAGGTAAAATTCCCAATATCTGTCTCTGATGGATCTGTGGCATCTCTCCAACTCTGCTTTCTTTCTCCCAGCATTCATTTCCATCTTCCCCACCTACCTAGGTTCTGCCCTGTCATATGTCCATGTTAGTTTCTTTATTCATTAAGCAAGAAAAGCAACACACAGTCAGAAGGACCTACCACACCATTTCCCCTTTTCTGTTTAAACAAAAAGGAAGGCTTTAACATAATAAATTTACATATAACAAAACAGGTATAAAACAAGAAGTTATTTATATCTACTTTATCTTTTATCATAACTAAGGAAAACTATAACTATAAATTCTTCAACTCCATCAAAGACACCAGAAGGATATGATATTACCTAAGTAAACAGGAAGTACATTGGAAGCAACTTCCGAAACTCTAGAAATGACAGAGACATCTAGCTGCCTGGACAGTCACCCAAAGCTTTTCTGTACCGTTGCTACATCCAACTTCAGCCTACAGGCCCATCATAGTATCTGGCATACTTTTCCATGAAGCAGGAAATTTCAAAGACAGTTCAGTCATTTTCTTCTGTATCCTGCAGAATGTCTCCCAGACTCTTTCATGAAGCAGGAACCCTGAAATATCATCTCACCTTTAGTCAAGTTCAGCAGTCATTTCTCTGTGGGTACTGCATGTCCAGTTAAGCAGTCCAGGCAAGAGCAGTTTCTTGCTCAAATGGCTAACCAACTCCATAAGGAGCCTATTCGATGCCTATTTTCCTCTTGAAGTAGCTTGGTGCTGCCAGAATTAGATGTGTCTCACTGTAATGAAAAGTCTTAAGTTCTTAAACATTTTAAATGTCATGTTCTGAAGGTCTCTTAAAGATTTGAAAAATACCTATCTAACTGAAATATACCTCTATACATCTAGAAAATCTAACTAACATGACAACAAGCTTGACTATTATAGATGGTTATCTATTAACCTATATTTCTTAATTGTACATTACATTTTTAAATGAACTACACAATCACAATAACTTAATCAAGAGCAGAAATATACTGACTTTATAAGAACAAAATTGACCTTAAAATTGTATTAATAAACCAAGATCATACTAGTGCAAATTATTTATATCTATATCATATCCCCCTTTAAATGTAAAAGAACATTTATAAACAATATTTGGTAAACCGTCTTAAATGCCATATTTTGTAGATCTCTGAAGTATTTGAAGACCACCTGTCTATATAAAATATATCTCTGTTTGACCTTGAAAATATACCTAACATTACTATAAATTTGATTGTAATAGGTGACAAACTACTAGCCTGAATTTTTTATTATCTTAAAACTGCACAGGTATAATAAAAATATAATAATATTCTTAGACAAGAATAGAAAGGAATGCACAGTATGTTCTAACATAAATAACCCTAAATTTGTATCAATATACAAGAATATCTAAAACAAGAGTAGAAGCATATAAACAGTATAACAAAAATAATCTCAAATTTGTATTAACATACAAAAATCCATACCAATGTAAAATATTTAAGATAAGTAGTTTTCCTTTTGGCTTCCCCAATTCCTCACTTTCACTTTCATAACTCCTAACAACGACTAATCTGTTCTCCAGGTCTGTGACTTTCACTTTAAAATGTTATATAACTAGAATTCTATAGTATGTAATATTTGAAAATTGACTTTTTATTTTTTATTGCTTTATAAATAATACCACTCAAAGTTTCCACTTCCTCTCCTCCTCCCATTTCCCTCCCACTTCCCCACTCACCCTCCTCCCTCCCCCTCCAGTCCTAAGAGAGGGCAGGGTATCCTGCCCTTGGATAGTCCAAAGCCCTCCCTCCTCCATCCAGGCTTAGGATGGTATGCATCCAAATAGACTAGGATCCCAAAAAGCCAGTACATGCAGTAGAGATTAATTCCAGTGCCATTATCATTGGCTTCTCAGACTGCCCCAATTGTCAGCCACATTCAGAGAGTCCAATTTGATCCCATGCTCATTCAGTCCCAGTCCCAGTCCTAGCTGGCTTTGGTGAGCTCCAATTAGATCAGGCACACTGTCTCAGTGGGTGGACCAACCCCTTGTGGTCCTGCCTTCCTTGCTCATATTCTCCCTCCTTCTGAAGTTGCTTGTTTGCACTTTCTATTTGCCTGGGTAATATTATTTCCTTCTCAGGTCTCTGATGAAGTTGAAGAGTAGATATAATTAAAATTATCCTTGTTACCAAATACAGAAAAGAAATGCACTAAAGAGGTGTAAGGTATAAGAGGTTGAGAGGCATAAAAAGATAGTTTTGTGTTGGTAATGGAAGTTAGGATAGAAAGTGAATTAGATATAAAACTTGGACTCACCAAGACAGGATAGATAATGGAGAATTTTCTCTTAATTTCCAAATGCAAATGGACTGGACATTGTTAATGTAATTCTTACCTGTATATATTTGAATATAGTTATTGTACTTAAAAAACAATATTTGGGGCATTTAGGTTAGTTCCAGGTTCTGGCTATGACAAATCATGCTGCTATGAACATTGTTGAACACATGTCCTTGTGGTATGATTGAGTATCCTTTGGGTATATGCCCAAAAGTGGTATTTCTGGGTCTTGTTTTATGTTGTTTACTAATTTTCTGAGAAATCGCTATACTAATTTTCAAAGCAACTGTACCAGTTTGCACTCCCACAAGCAATGGAGGAGTGTTTCATTTACCCCAGATCCTCTACAGCATCAATATTTTTTAACTTGGCCATTCTTACAGCTGTAAGATGGAATCTCAGAGTTGTTTTGATTTGTATTTCTCTGATGGCTAAGACTGTTGAGCATTTCCGAAAGTGTCTTTCAGTCATTTTAGATTCCTCTGTTGAGAGTTCTCTGTTTAGGTCTATATCCCATTTTTTATTGGATTATTTGTTCTTTTGATGACCAATTTCTTGAGCTCTTTGTATATTTTGGAGATCAGCCTTCTGTCTGATATGGGGTTGATGAGGATCTTTACCCATTCTGTAGGCTGTCGTTTTGTCTTGTTAATCATGCCCTTTGATTTACAGAAGCTTCTCAGTTTCAGGAGATCCAATTTATTAATTGTTTCTCTCAGTGTCTGTGTTACTGGTGTTGTATTTAGGAAGTGGTCTCCTGTGCCAATGCGTTCAAGTGTACTTTCCACTTTCTCTTCTATGAGGTTCAGTGTGGTTGATTTTATGTTGAGGTCTTTGATCCCTTTTGACTTCAGTTTGTCCATGGCAGTAGATATGGATCTATTTTCTTGCTTCTACATGGTGATATCCAGTTATGCCATCACCATTTGATTAATAATCTTTCCTTTTTCCATTTTATATTTTTTGCTTCTTTGTCAAAGGTCAGGTATTTGTAGGTGTAGATTGATATCCCAGTCTTCTCTTCTATCCCATTAGTCTTCCTGTCTGTTTTTATGCCAATACCAGGCTGTTTTCAGTACTGTAACTCTGTAGTAGAGTGTGAAGTCATGGATTGTGATGCTTCAAGAAGTTCCTTTATTGTACATTATTATTTTGGCTATCCGGGGATTTTTGCTTTTCCGTATGAAGTTGAGTTTTGTTCTTTTCAGTTCTGTGAAGAATTTTGCTGGGATTTTGACAGGCATTGCAATGAATCTGTAGATTGCTTTTGGGAAGATTGCTATTTTTACTATGTTAATTCTACCTACACAAGAGCATGGGAGATCATCCCATTTTCTGATGTCTTCTTCAATTTCTTTCTTCAAAGATTTAAAGTTCTTGTCATAAATGTCTTCCACTTGTTCAGAAAGAGTTAGTTCAAGATATTTTATGTTATTCTGGCTACTGTGAATGTTGATATTTCTCTGATTTCTTTCTCAGCCCATTTAGCAATCTGTGTGAAGGAGGACTATTAATATTTTTTCAACTTCATCTTTCATCTTGCTACATTATGGAAGGTGTTTACGACTTGTAGAAGTTTCTTGGTAGAATTTTTGGGGTCACTTATGTAAACAATCATATCAGCAAATAGTGAGATTTTGACTTATTTTCTAATTTGTGTCCCCTTATCTCCTTTTGTTGTCTCACTGTTCTAGCTAGAACATCAAGTACCTTATTAAATAGATACAGAGAGAGTGGACAATCTTTTCTTGTTCCTGATTTCAGTGGAATAACTTTGAGTTTCTCTCCATTTATCTTGATGTTGGCAATTGACTTGCTGTATATTGCCTTTATTATGTTTAGGTATGTTCCTTGTATCCCTGCTCTTTCCAAAATCTTTATCATGAAAGGATGTTGTATTTTGTCCAAGGCTTTTTCATCATGTAATGAGATGATCGGGTGTTTTTTTTTCAGTTTGTTTATATGGTGGATTACATTGACAGATTGTCATATGTTGAACCATCCCTGCATCTCTGAGATGAAGCCACCTACTTAGTTATAGTGAATGATTTTTTTCTGATGTGCTTTTGGATTCAGTTTGCCAGTATTTTGCTGAGTATTTTTGCATCAATGTTCATGAGTGAGATTTATCTGCAATTCTCTTTCTTAACGATGTCTTAGTGTGGTTTGGGTATCAGAATAATTATAATCTCATAAAAAGAGTTTGGCAGTGTTCCTTCTGCTTTTATTCTGTGGAACAATTTGAGGAGTATTGATATGAGTTCTTCTTTGAAACTATTGCATTCTTCTGGACTTTCTAGTCCTGGATTTTCTTTGGTTGGGAAAATTTGATGACTGTTTCAACTTCTTTAGCAGTTATAGGTCTATTTAATTTGATTATCTGGTCTTGATTTAATTTTAGTTGTAATATGAAAGAATCACCACAATCATGAGATTGTATTTTGCTTCTAAATAGACTTGAGAGTTTACTTAAACAAACAAACAAAGCTATCTGTGAAAGATGCACGTTTCTTTTAACTTTTCTATGCACTGTGAGCACATATATAAGATTTCTTAAGAAACAACAAATGCATTTATTTCTAAAGAGAAGACAATGATCTTACCTGGTTAAAGTATATACTTTAGATATATACAGTTAGATATATACTGATTGTACACCTATTATTTACATGCTGTAATTTGAAAGATCACCAAATTTAATGAGAGTGTATAACTTCTTAATAGAATCTCTAGTTCACCTCAAAAAAATACACGAAGATATCTGTGAAAGCAGCATGTTCATTTTACCTTTTCTCTGCACTGTTCTCACAATCCTAAGATTTATTGAGACATGCACATGCGTTTATCTCTAAAGAGAAGACAGTGTCCATAAACTGTTCAAAGCAATGTTAGATGTATAAGGGGTGTTCCCCTATTAACTATATTTGAAATTTGAAAGAGTCACCATATTTAATGAGAGTGAATTTATTTTCATAATAGAATCGTGAGTTTCCCTCAAAGAAACATGGGAAGCTTTCTGTGAAAGACACATTTCTTTTAACTTTTCTATGCACTGTTATAACATTTATAAGATTTCTTGAGAAAGGCTGATGCATTTATTTCTAAAGAATAAACATTTTCCATAAACAGTTCAAAGCATTGTTAGACATATAAGGAGTGTTCCCCTATTAACTATATGCTGTAATTTGAAATAATCACCACATTTAATGGGAGTGTATTTAGCTTCTTTTTTTTTTTAAATATTTATTAATTTATTATGTATACAATATTCTGTCTGTGTGTACGCCTGCAGGCCAGAAGAGGGCACCAGACCCCATTACAGATGGTTGTGAGCCACCATGTGGTTGCTGGGAATTGAACTCAGGACCTTTGGAAGAACAGGCAATGTTCTTAACCTCTGAGCCATCTCTCCAGCCCCCTGTATTTAGCTTCTTAATAGAATCGTGCTTTTACCTCAAAGAAACACCTGAAGATATCTCTGAAAGAAGAACGTTTCTTTTAACTTTTTGATGCACTGTTAGCACATTTATAAGATTTCTTGAGAAACGAGCATGTTTTAATCTCTAAAAGAAGACAGTTTGCTTTTACTGTTTAAAGCATTGTTAGATGTATAAGGAGTGTTCCCCTGGTAACAATATGCACTAATTTGAAAAAAATCACCCTATTTAATGAGAGTGTATTCATATTCTTAATAGAATCATGAGTTTTTCTCAAAGAAATGCAGGAAGTTTTCTGTGAATGAAGCACATTTCTATTACCTTTTCTATGCACTGTTAGCTTATTTCTAAGATTTCTTGAGAAACACACATGTGGTGATCACTAAAGAGAACAGTTTCCTTAAACTGTTCAAAGCATTGTTAGACATATAAGGAATGTTCTCCTAGTAACTATATGCTGTAATTTGAAAGAATCACCGTATTTAATGACAGTGTATTTTGCTTCTTAATGAAAGTTCGAGTTTCCATCAAAGAAATGCATTAAGGTTTCTTTTAAAGAAGTACATTTCTATTAACTTTTCTATGTACTGCTAGCACATTTATAAGATTTCTTGAGAAACACACATGCATTTATCTCTAAAGAGAAGAGAGTTTCCTTAAACTGTTGAAAGCATTTTCAGAGATATAAGGAGTGTTCCCCTATTAACTATATGCTGTAATTTGAAATAATCACCACATTTAATGAGAATGTTTTTAGTTTCTTAATAGAATCATGCTTTTACCTCAAAGAAAGCATGAAGATATTTGTGAAAGGAGAATGTTTCTTTTAACTTTTCAATTCACTGTTAGCACATTTATATGATTTCTTGAGAAACGCACATGCATTTATCTCTAAAAAGACGACAACTTCCTCAAACTGTTCAAAGCATTGTTAGATGTATGATGTGTTCCCCTAGTACTTACATGCTGTAATTTGAAAGAGTACTTATATGCTGTAATTCGAAAGAGTCACCATATTTAATGAGAGTGTATTTGGTTTCTTAATAGAATTGTGAGTTTCCCTCAAAGAAATGCACGGAGCTTTGTGAAAGAAGCAAATTTCTTTTAAATTTTCTATGCCTTGTCAGCACATTTATAAGATTTCTTGAAAAATGGACATGCATTTATCACTAAAGAGAAGACAATTTCCTTAAACTGTACAAAGCATTATTAAACATATAAGGAGTGTTTCCCTAGTAACTATATACTGTAATTTGAAAGAATCGTCACATTTAATGAGAGGGTATTTAGTTTTTTAATAGAATCGTGATTTTCCCTTAAAAAACAAAGGGAGCTCTGTGAAAGAAGCAAATTTCTTTTAACTTTTCTATGCACTGTTAGCACATTTACAAGATTTCTTGAGAAATGCACATGCATTTATCTCTAAAGAGAAGACAGTTTTCCTCAAACTGTTCCAAGCATTGTTACATGTACAAGGAGTGTTCCACTAGAAACTATATGCTGTAATATTAAAGAATCACCACATTTAATGAGTGCATTTAGCCTCTTAATAGAATTGTGCGTTTCCCTCAAAGAAACGCATGAAGCTTTCTGTGAAAGAAGCACGTTTCTGTTAATGTTTCTATGTACTGTTGGCACACTTATTAGATTTCTTGAGAAACGCACATACATTTATCTCTTAAAAGAAGACACTTTCTTTAAACTGTTCAAAGCATTGCTAGACATATAAGGAGTGTTCTCTTAGTAACTATTGCTGTAATTTGAAAGAATCACCACATTTAAAGAGAGAGCATTTACCTTTTTAATAGAATCGTGAGATTCCCTCAAAGAAATGCATGGAGCTTACTATGAAAGAAGCATGTTTTCTTAAATGTTTCTATGCATTGTTAGCACATATATAAGATTTCTAGAGAAATGTACATACTTTTGTCTCTAAAAAAGAAGACAGTTTTTTAAAAGCTGTTCAAAGCTTTGGTAGGCATATATACTATATGCTGTAATTTTAAAGAATCACCACATTTAATGAGAGTGCATTAACCTCAATAGAATAGTGAGTTTACCTTAAAAAATACATGAATCTTTCTGTCAAAGCAGCACGTTTCTCTTAATGTTCTATGCACTGTTTGCCCATTTTTAAGATTTCTTGTGAAATGGATTCTTTTATTTCTAAAAAAAAAAAAAGAGAGTTTCTATAAAGTATTCAAAGCATTGTTAGACATATAAGGAGTGTCCCCCTAGTAAATATATGCTGTAAGTTAAAGAATTACCACATTTAATGAGAGTGTATTTAGCATCTTTATAGAATCGTGAGTTTGTCTCAAAGAAACGCATGAAGCTTTCTGTGAAAGAAGCAAGTTTCTTTTCATGTTTCTGATCACTGTTAGCCCATTTATAAAATTTCTTGAGAAACATGCATACTTTTATCTCTAAAAAGAAGACAGTTTCCTTAAACTGTTCAAAGCATTGTTAGACATATAAAGAGTGTTCCCCTTGTAACTATATTTTGTAATTTTAAAGAATCACCATATTTTCCAGGTGGTGGTGGTGCATGCCTTTAATCCCAGCACTCGGGAGGCAGAGGCAGGTGGATCTCTGTGACTTCGAGGCCGGCCTGGTCTATAAGAGCTAGTTGCTCCAAAGCCACAGAGAAACCCGGTCTTGAAGAACCAAAAAAAAAAAAAAAAAGAATTACCATATTTAATGAGAGTGCATTTACCTTCTTAATAGAATTGTGTGTTTCCCTCAAAGAAATGAATGATGCTTTCTGTGAAAGAATAACCATTCTTTTAACATTTATATGTAATGTTAGCACATTTATAACATTTCTTGAGAAACACACATGCATTTATCTCTAAGTTTCCCTATACTGTTCAAAGATTGTTAGACATATAAGGAGTGTTCCTCTTAGTAACTATATCCTGTAATATGAAAGAATCACCATGTTTTATGAGAGTCTATTTAGAATCTTAATAGAATCGTGGGTATTCCTAAAAGAAACTCACGAAGGTTTTTGTGAAAAAAGCATTCTTCTTTTAACATTTCTATGCACTGTTAGCACATATATAAGATTTCTTGAGAAATACACATATGTTTTCTCTAAGAAGACAGTCTCCTTAAAATGTTCAAAGAATTGTTAGATGTATTGGAGTGTTCCATGAGAAAGTATATGCTGTAATGTGAATAATCACCACATTTAATGAGATTGCATTTACCTTCTTAATAGAATTGTGAGTTTTCCTCAAAAAATCCCACAAGGTTTTTGTGAAAGAAGCAGGTCTCTTTTAATGTTACTATGTACTGTTAGAACATTTATAGGATTTCTCTAGAAATGCACATGCGTTTATCTCTAAAACATGACAGTTTCTTTAAACATTTCAAAGCATCGTTAGATGTATAATGATTTTTCCCCTAGTAACTGTATGCTGTAATTAGAAGGGAACACCACATTAATGAGAGTGTATATAGCTTCTTAATAGAATCGTTAGTTTCCCTCTAAAAACGCATAAGGTTTTCAGTGAAAGAAGCACATTTCTTTTAAAGTTTCTATGCACTGTTAGCACATTTATAAGATTTCTTGAGAAATGCACATGCGTTTATCTCTAAGAAGACAGTTTCCTTAAACTGTTCAAAGCATTATTAGACAGATAAGGATTGTTCCCCGAGTAACTATTTGCTGTACTTTTAAAGAATTACCACATTTAATGAGAGTGCACTTACCTGTTAATAGACTTGGGAGTTTCCATTAAAGAAATGAATGAAGCTTTCTGTGAAAGAAGCACATTTCTTTTAATATTACTATGCACTGTTAGCACATTTATAAAAGTTCTTGAGAAATGCACTGCGTTATCTCTACGAAGACAGTTTCCTTAAACTGTTCAAAGCATTTTTTGACATATAAGGAGTGTTTCCCAAATAACAATATACTCTCATTTTAAAGAATTGCCACATTTAATGAGAGTGGATTTAGCATCTTACAATAATTGTGAGTTTCCCTCAAAGAAATGTACAAAGCTTTCTGAGAAGGAAGCATGTTTCTTTTAACATTTTTATGCACAGTTAGCACATTTATAAGATGTCTTGAGAAATGCACATGCATTTATCTCTAAAAAGAAGACACTTTCCTTAAACTGTTCAAAGCATTATTAAATGTATAAGGAGACTTCCCCAAGTAAATATATGTTGTAATTTTAAAGAATCACCACATTTCCTGAAAGTGCATTTACCTTCTTAATAGAATCATGAGTTTCCATCAAAGAAACATACGAAGCGTTCTGTGAAGAAAGCATATCTCTTTTAACGTTTGCATGCACAGTAAGCACATTTAGAAGATTTCTTGAAAAATGCACTTACCTTTATCTCTGAAAGGAAAACACTTTCCTTAAGCTGTTCAAAGCATTTTTAGACGTTTAGGAGTGTTCCCCTATTAACTATATTCTATAGTTTTAAAGGGTCACCACATTTCATGGGATTGCATTTACCTTCAGAATAGAATCATGAGTTTCTCTCAAAGAAATGCACCAATCTTTCTGTGAAAGAAGCACATTTCTTTTAACATTTCTATGTACTCTTAGCACATTTATATGATTTCTGGAGAAAAGTACATGCATTTATCTCTAAAAGAGAGAGTTTTCTTAAACTGTTCAAAGAATTGTTAGACTTATAAGGAGTGTTCCCCAAGTAACTATATGCTGTAAATCTTATGAATCACCACATTAATGAGAGTGTATTTAGCCTCTTAATAGAATCGTGAGTTCAATCAAAGAAAAGCATGACACTTTCTTTGACAGGAGGACGTTTCTTTTAAAGCTTTTCTGCACTGTTAGCATATATATAAATTTTCTTGAGATAGGCACATGCATCTATCACTAAAAACAAGACAGTTTCCTTAAACAGTTCAGAACATTGTTAGAAGTAAAAGGAGTGTTCCCCTACACTCTATATGCTGTACTATGAAAGGTAAGCATATTCTTTTGAAAGTGTATCTAGCTTCTTAATAGAACCATGAGTTTCCCTTAAAGAAACGCACAAAGATTTCTGTGAAAGAAGCAAGTTTCTTTTAAAGTTTCTATGCACTGTTAGCAGATTTATAAGATACCTGGAATATGCACATGTGTTTATCTCTAAAAATAATACAATTTTCTTAAACTGTTCAAAGCATTGTTAGACTTATGAGGAGTGTTCCCCAAGTAACTATATGCTTTAATTTTAAAGAATAACAACATTAATGAGAGTGTATTTAGCCTCTTTAAAGAACTGTGAGTTTCCCTCAAAGAAACGCAGGAAACTTTCTGTGAACAAAGCTCCTTTCTTTTAGCATTTCTATGCACTGTTAACACATTTATAAGAATTTTTGAGAAATGCACATACGTTTCTCTCTAAAAGGAAGACCATTTCCTTGAACTGTTCAAAGCATTGTTAAATGTATAAGGAGACTTCCCTAAGTAAATACATGCTGTAATTTTAAAGAATCACTACATTTAATGAGAGTGCATTTACCTTCTTAGTAGGATCATGAGTTTCCTTCAAGGAAATGTATGAAGCATTCTGTGAAAGAAGCATGTCTCTTTTAACGTTTCTATGCACTGTAAGCAAATTTATAAACTTTCTTGAAAAACGCATAAACCTTTATCTCTGAAAGGAATACACTTACTTTAAACTGTTCAAAGCATTGATAGACATATAGGAGTGTTCCCCTAGCAGCTATATGCTGTACTTTTAAAGTGTCATCACATTTAATGAGAGTGCATTTAACCTTCTTAATAGAAATGTGAGTTTCCCTCAAAGAAATGCAAGAAGCTTTCTGTGAAAGAAGCACATTTCTCTTAACATTTCTATGCACTGTTAGCACATTTATAATATTTCTTGAGAAATAAACATGACTTTATTCTTATAAGAACAATTCCCTTAATCTGTTCAAAGCATTCTTAGACCTATAAGGAGTGTTACCCTAGTAACTATATGCTATACTTTTAAAGAATCACCACTCTCAATAGAATTGTGAGTTTCTCTCAAAGAAATGCACAAAGCTTTCTGTGAAAGAAGCACGTTTCTTTTAATATTTCTATGCATGGTTAGCACATTTGTAAAATTTCTTGAGAAACGCACATGTGTTTATCTTTAAAAAGAAGACAGTTTCTATAACTGTTCAAAGCATTGTTAGACATATAAGCAGTGTTCCCTCTTAACTATATGCTGTAACTTCAAAGAATCACCACATTTAATGAGTGTGTATTTAGCCTTTTAATAGAATCATGAGTTCAATCAAAGAAAACCATGAACCTTTCTGGGACATGAGGATGTTTCTTTTAACATTCTTTTGCACTGCTAGCACATTTTATATATGTCTTGAGATAAGCACATGTGTCTATCTCTAAAAAGAAGACAGTTTCATTAAACAGTTCAAAGCATTGTTAGACATATGAGGAGTGTTCCCCGAGTAACTATATGCTGTAATTTTAAAGAATCACTACATTTAATGAGAGTGCATTTACCTTCTTAATAGAATCATGAGTTTCCCTCAAAGAGACACCTGAATATATATAAGGAGTGTTCCCCTAGTATCTATGTACTGTACATTTAAAGAATCACCACAATTAATGAGAGTGCATTTACCTTTTTAATAGAATTGTGAATTCCATCAAAGAAAAACATGAAGAGTTCTGTGAAAGAAGTTAGTTTCTTTTAAAGTTTCTATGCAATGTAAGCACATTTATAAGATTTCTTGAGAAAGGCACATGACTTTATCTCTAAAAGGAAGACAATTTCCTAAATCTGTTCAAAGCATTGTTAGACTTAGAAGTAGTGTTCCCCTAGTACTTATATGCTGTACTTTTAAAGAATGACCACATTTAATGAGAGTGCATTTACCTTTTTAATAGAATCATGAGTTTCCCTTAATGAAACTCACGAATATTTCAACATTAATGAGAGTGTATTTAGCCTCTTTAAAGAATCACGAGTTTCCCTCAAAGAAATGCATGAACCTTTCTGAAAGAAGCATGTTTCTTTTAATGTTTATGCACTGTTAGCACATTTATAAGATTTCTTGAGAAACAAACATGCATTTGTCTCTAAAAGGAAGACACTTTTCTTAAAATGTTCTAAGCCCTGTTAGACTTACAAGGAGTGTTCTCCTAGTACCTAAACACTGTACTTTTAAAGAATCACCACATTAATGAGTGTGCATTTACCTTCTTAATAAAATTGGGAGTTTCCATCAAAGAAACTCACAAAGTGTTCTGTCAAAGATGCATATTTCTTTTAACATTTCTATGCACTGTAAGCACATTTATAACATTTCTTGAGAAACGCACTTATTTTGAGTGAGGTAACCCAGACACAGAAAGACAATTATCACATGTATTCACTCATAGGTGGTTTTTAAACATAAAGCAAAGAAAGCCAGTCTACAAGCCACAATCTCAGAGAACTTAGACAACAATGCAGACACTAAAAGAGACTTACATAGATCTAATCTACATGGGAAGTAGAAAGTAGAAAAAACAAGATCTCCTGAGTAAATTGGGAGCATGGCCAGGCGGTGGTGGCACATGCCTTTAATCCCAGCACTTGGGAGGCAGAGGCAGGCGGATCTTTGTGAGTTCGAGGCCAGCCTGGTCTACAAGAGCTAGTTCCAGGACAGGCTCCAAAGCTACAGAGAAACCCTTTCTCGTAAAACCAAAAAAAAAAATGGGAGCATGGGGACCTGGGGGACGGGAGGATTGAAGGGGGAAGGGAAGAGGTAGGGAGGGGAGCAGAGAAAAATGTAGAGCTCAATAAAAGTAAAAAAAAAATGTGTGAATACTTTTCTGGTGTGCTTTAGCTTTTCTTAAGATAAACAACTAGGAGGAAAGAAAAGATTATTTTGCCTCAGGGTTTGAGAGGCTTCCATCTGTAGTCACTTAGCCATGTTGCTTTGGACCTGTGTAGAATATTTGTTTAACTATGTAGAGACATGTTGCTGTTTTACCTTGCCTGCCTAAGGCACCTGATTGGTCTAATAAAAAACTGAATGGCCAATAGTTAGGCAGAGGAGGAATAGGTTGTGTGTTGTCATTTAGACAGCCTTGAACTCTCTGTCATTTTCTTCAGCCATCTTAGTGGTGTGATTATAGGTATGTGCCATTATTCACCCCAGAGCCCAAGTTTTTAACTGCCTGGCGGAAACCATGAGAAATATCCCAGGACAGCATCACTTCTGGCACAAAGATGGATGACAGTACATGGGTGAGCTTTTTGTCATTGTGACAGTACCCAAGAGAAACAGTTTGGAGGAGGCCATGTTTCGCTGGGCTCACAGTGTCAGTCCATGGTCCTCTAGAGGACATATTGCTGTGGCCTGGCATGAGGCATCATTGTGGGGACCAAATGTGGTAAGGCAGACAGGAAGCAAAGAGGAGAGGCAAATGCTAAGATGCTCCTTCAGAACACAGCCCAGTACCTTCTTCCAGTCAGGCTCCATCTTCTAAACATTTCAACACCACCCAAAATAGTGTCACCATCAGGAAACCAAGGCTAAGACACCTGAGCTGGGGTGGAGAAGGCTATTTCATATTCAAACGACAACATGTCCAAACACTTAGGCTTCTGATGCTCAGGGCTCTCCTGCTCGTCTATCTCCCACCATATACCAAATGCTCATCTATATGGATTCTTTATGTAAACTGCCTCCCTCATCACTGAACCAGCATTATCCAGAGGTACTGGAACCTTTAAGAGGCAGGTTTTCAGGGCACTGGGGCATGCCTTTGAATGGGATAGTGGGGCCCCAGCAACTTCCTCTTTATCTTTTCCTGGTTGTGTGGTAAAGGATTTTTGTTCCATAGATGCATAGACCATGATCTATGCATCATCACAGGTCCAAAATTTTCTGTGATAGTTTCTTTGTCATCCTGACACAAGCTAGAGTTATTTGGGAAGAGGGAACCTCAAGTAAGAAAATGCCTCCATAGAATTGCCCGTAGGCAACTCTGTGGGGCATTTTCCTGATTAATGATGGATGCTGGAGGGCCCAGTCACTCCAGGACAAGTGGTCCTGGGTTGTATAAGAAAGCAGACTGAGCAAGCCACTGAGCAGCATCCTTCCATGGTCTACTTCAGGCCCTGCCTCCGGGTTCCTGCCCTGACTTCCCTTCATGAAGGACTATATGCTGCAAAATAAAATAAACCCTCTTCTCCCCAGTTTGCTTTTAGTCATGGTGTCTATCACAGTAATAGGAACCTAAGACAACTTCTAAAACAATGAGTTAAAATAACACAGTTTTCTTTTTTTTTAAGTCCACCCTATTGTTTGTCTTTTTTATAAAAAAAAACTTATTTATTTATTATACAGTGGTCTGTGTACATGCATGCCTGCAGGGCAGAAGACTGCACCAGATTTCATTACAAGTGGCTGTGAACCACCATGTGGTTGCTGGAAACTGAACTCAGGACCTTTGAAAAAGCAGGCAGCACTCTTAACCACTGAGCCATCTCTACAGCACATAACATAGCTTCTTTATATTGAGCTTTCTTCTGTGTTTGTTAGTGTTTGAAGCTGAGTAACAGACACTGTATCAATAGATAATAGTTTTGTTTTGACTATAGATGTGTCCATATTTCTATTGCAAAATGGTCACTTGGGATACAGTGTTGCAAATGGACCAGACTAGGTGAGACTGACTGTAGGGAAGCCAGTGTTTGAGCCATTTATATTTAATGGATTTAAGAAGTATTGTATGAAGGATGCAGCTGTGAGGGACAGAGAGTCTGGAGAGTCCAGTAAATCCAAACAACTAAACTAGAAACAAAGTGTAGTGCTGAGAGATTGGGAGTGTTTATCTAAGGAAAATGTCAAATTCTGGGTCAGGCAGTAAGATGAATGTTAATGAGGGCACATGGACCAGGCAGGGATAGGGACAGCTTTCTATGATGGACTGAAACTCAGAACAGTGCCCTGCTCATAGGGAGCTCACAGTGCTGACGTGGAGGGTGGCATGGGCTACCGACCTTGGATTCACTGGTGTGTGGCGGTGCAGAATTCATCACTATATATGCATCTGAGGTTTCCTGTAAGTTTAGGAGTTGAGAGTAGGAAGTGGGAGTTTGTAGGTTGGGAAATAAATGCAGTTCAGTAGATGCACGTGGCCCTTAGATAGCATGCTTGCCAAAGCTGTCTGTGTCTTAGGGGTTGGGCAAAGGGCAGCTAGAACCGGTCACTCTGCAAGGTCAGTATGGAACTTGGGTTTCTTGCAGAGCTCAGGGTTGTGATTTAGTCTGCACCTGAGTCCAGAACCTGAGGCCTTGGCTTGTCAAAAGCAGAAGCACAATTGTCAGAGTGACTCTTGTCTTTTAAAAAGTTAGGAGGACTCCTGGGCCCAACCCCTGAGGCAGCTGTTCAATTTAGTTCCCTCCTGAAGGACGGAGGAGACAGATCTCTCCAACATTTAAACTCCGCCAAAATAAAAATAAAGAGAAAGCACATACTGTAGTTACAATAATTAGGAGAGTGATCACATCAATAAATGTCACATAACATGATCAACTACCAAAACTAACTCTTCAACCCAAAATTTGATTATGCCTGTCTGCCCCCATAGTTCCTTTAATTTTAATTCTTCTCATTTCTTCCTTGATTAGACTAGGACACCACAGACTGGTCACCTAAGAAACACAGAAACACAGAGACAAACACCACGGCAATCATTTGAAATTAAAAATTGAAGGTTAGGGACCAGAACTAAGAGATGCATGCAGCCTAAAAGCTATTTTTTTTCGGGTTGAGTTGGGTCAGGCAAAACCAGATACGGTTTCCTCTAGTACAGTACTTGTATAAAAGCAACTGGTTTGGATGCATTAGCTACTTTTTAGTCAACGCTGAGACCAAATCAAAGCATGTGCCTTTGTTGAAAAACTTAGGTCTTTCCGTCTTCCAAAATGTGGTACATAGGGAGCATTGGTGGTTCAGTGGTAGAATTCTTGCCTCCCACGTGGGAGACCTGGGCTCGATTCTCGGCCAATGTAACAGTTTTTGTTTTCAAAATTGTGTTTTACGTTTTTAGCTCATTAGTAGAGACAGCACACAGTCCATTAAATTCGCAGTCTTGCCGTTCTCCGACCGCACAAGAGACATTGAAAATGATGGAACTACGGTACTGTATGTTGGTACCTAAAATGATTGTTTTCTTCTGACAGAATCTTAGAAACCTCAAAAGCCAGCGGGTACCCAATTTTGGCTGGACCTTAGGCTGACCACTGGGTGCGGTTCCCTACAGAGAAAGGAGAGCCGCTGCAGGGGGTAGGCCCTGGGTCAATCTACTGATTCCAGAAGGGCGAGGATGGGGGACGACACGACCAGAGGACCCAGATGCGTACCCTGAACTTAGGAACCCAGTTTGTCACCACTGCTAGCCGCTGTGCTCTCCGGGTGTTCCACAGGCCCTTTGGAGTTCCAAGGAGTCCATATCCCTGGCAATGTGTGTCAACAGAATCAGCTCCTAAACTGTACTTCTAATAAGAAAAAAACAAGCTGTGTTTGTTTCTTAGCACCTGGGGAGGCTGCGGGAAAAGTGTACAACAGAAAATCTTTCTGTATGGGCATGGGTGAGGTGGCTCAGTAGACAAAGGAGCTCACTGCTAAGTGTCGATGACCTGAGTTCAATCCCAGGAACCCCATGAGGAAGGCCAGAACTGACATCTGCCCTCATGTGCCCCCAAATAAATACACACAACAAATTAGATAGAACTTTTTATTTTAGAAAAGTAATGTAGGGGCTGGAGAGATGGCTCAGAGGTTAAGAGCATTGCCTGCTCTTCCGAAGGTCCTGAGTTCAATTCCCAGCAACCACATGGTGGCTCACAACCATCTGTAATGAGGTCTGGTGCCCTCTTCTGGCCTGCAGACATACACGCAGACAGAATATTGTATACATAATAAATAAATAAATAAATCTTAAAAAAAAAAAAGAAAGAAAAAAGAAAAGTAATGTGAATGCCACTGTGGTACAAAGATGATTGATTCACCAAATTCTCTCTTATCTAAGAATAGCCTAATTTTAAGATTTTTTTTTAAAAAAGGAGTTTTAGACAATAATCCTTCTATTTATTTATTTAGAGACAGGCTGGCAGTGAGCTCAGTCTCCACCTCTCAAGTGTGGCACTCCAGTCTCTCTCTCTCTCTCTCTCTCTCTCTCTGTCTCTCTCTCTCTCTCTCTGCTTTTATTTTTCAAGACAGTGTTTCTTTCTGTGTAGCCTTGGCTGTCCCAGAACTCACTCAGTAGTGCAGGCTGTCTTCCAACTCACAGCTCACTATTTCTCTTTTTAATAATGTATTATGGCTGGTGGTGGTGGTGCACGCCTTTAATCCCAGCACTCAGGAGGCAGAGGCAGGCGGATTTGTGAGTTCAAGGCCAGCCTGGTCTACAAAGTGAGTTACAGGACAGCCTGAGCTGTTTCTCAAAAATAAAAAATAAAATAAAATAATGTATGTACTTCTTTGCATTCAAATTTCTTTCTTCTACTAGTATGCCTTTCTGGATTTTGTCAATAGATTGATAGTGAGAGCCGGGTGGTGGTGGCGCATGCCTTTAATCCCAGTGGATCTCTGTGAGTTCGAGGCCAGCTTGGTCTACAAGAGCTAGTTCCAGGACAGGCTCCAAAGCTACAGAGAAACCCTGTCTCGAAAAGCAAAAAAAAAAAAAAAATCAGAGATTTTGTTATTGTTTTGAGGTTTTGCTTTTTTGTTTTCTTTTGTTTGAACTTGTTTGGAAATCTCTGAATAAAGACGGTCACATGCTGCATAGCTTCTTGGTTGGTTGGTTTTCGTTTGCTTCTAACACTTTGCTCTAAATAGGGAGCAGGCTTCAAGGAGACTAACCCAGGAGAGCTTTACTGGTCAGTTCTTATCAACTTTTACCAGCTAAAGCCATCTAGGAAAAGGGAGCCCCAGTTGAGACAATGCCTCCATCAGATTGACCTATAGGCAAGTCTGTGGGATGCTTCTTGATTAATGATTAAGGTGGGGAGATCAGATTGCTGTGAGCTCTGATGGTAAGAAAGCAGGCTGGGAGAGAGATGGAGGAGGTTCAAAGGGTGTGAGTCCCACAGCGCGCCCTCAGACAAAGGCGCTGGGAGGCCATAGTCACCTCTCCAGGAACCACACTCCCAATCGTTGCTGAGCTGAAATCCTGCCACCCAGGCCTGACTTCCTGGGCAGATGGTCACAGCTGGACAGCACCCAAACTTGAAGGGCACCTCACACTCTCTAAGACACCAGCAGGGAAAAGGGGCAAGGTCAGTCTGGGATGACACAGTCACAAACCATGCTGACAAGGGGCTTCAATCCTGGATAGATGATGGGTTTCCACAACACACTGACAAAAATTGATGCAATTCTGTTTTGAAAATGGATAAGAGCTGAAATGGACACTTCAGGAAAGGAATATAGCAATGACCCATTGGTATATATACAAGGGTATTAAAGCATCAGTTGTCAGGAAAATCAATGTTAAAATCATGCTAAGTTCCCTCCCCCCAAGTACAGTGGTACAGCTAAAAATTTAAAGGCACCAAGTCTTAGGAAAGATGAAACACACCAGAATGCAGACATTTTTCATGGAAATGCGAAAATGTTATAAACATTTTGGTTTGACAATCTCTTACAAATTTAAATAATCCTCTGTTCTTACTGACTCTTCACCCACTTTTCCATGATAACCAAAATCATGTCTACATACATTACAAACACAAGCACACAGATGCACACACACAGGAATGCATATTCATGCACACACATGTACAAACAAGTACATGTGTGCACACACCAAAAACATATATACACACACAAGCACTCAGATGCCTGCACACAAGCATGCATATTTGCACACACAAGCATGTACATGTGTGCACACACCTATACACATACACACAGTCACACAGATACACACACAAGCATGCACATTTGCACACACATATCTGTATAAACATGTCCATGTATGCACACACACACACATGCATGCACACTAACAAGAATTTTCATAGCAGCTTTATCCACAATAGCCCAAGCTACAAGCAACATTCAAGGGCCCATTATTGGAATATCGATAAATTGTGCTATATCCAAATTGTGGAACAGTAATCAACAGTTAAGAGGAATGACTATCAGATATTTCAATAATATGAACAAAACCCAGAGACGTTATGCAGGGAAAACTGGACAAGACAGTGCATGCTCCGGAAGGCTATCCACAGGGCACTTCTACAAGAAACACCACCAGTTTACTGTGCAGAATGTCTAAGAGACCACAGGGGGTTTTATCAATAAAAGGGAAAATGAAATCGAATTTCATCAAAATTCTAAAGCTTGTCAAAGAAAAAAAGTCTTGTAAGAATTGCTGGGTGTTGTGCCACACGCCTGAAACTCAAGCAACTGGAGGACAGAGGAAGTACTGCGGTCTACTGGAATCACGCAATGAGATTGTAGCTGATCAGGCAGAAGGCTAACCCACCAGAATGAGCGCGTTCTCATGGAGGCAAACCCAGTTCGCAAGGCGCTGGGCCCACCGCCTGTTGTATATCGGCTGATTCTCACAATGGATCTCTTGTGAAGCCATAAGCACTGTCCCTTGATGCAAGATTCAGATTTTTGTTTGTTTGTTTGTTTGTTTTTGTTTTTCGAGACACGGTTTCTCTGTGGCTTTGGAGCCTGTCCTGGAGCTAGCTATTGTAGACCAGGCTGGCTTCGAACTCACAGAGATCTGCCTCTGCCTCCCGAGTGCTGGGATTAAAGGCGTGAGCCACCACCGCCCGGCAAGATTCAGACTATTGAGCACAATTCTTTCCCATATACTGGTATATTGGGTTACCCCTCCCCCCGGTAAGACTTCCAGTGGGAAATTCAGTCACGCAGTCAATAACCTTGGTTCCCACAGTCTAATCTCCGCTTCATTCCCTGAGATACAATAGAAGCTGCTTCCCTGCAGTTATCTTCCATTTGGCAGGACGTGCCGTCAGGAAAGGAGTCTTTCATATAGATCACATTAGGACCTTCAAAGATAAAGCGTCGTCCAAGACCAGAGAATTGCCTTAGTTTGTGTGTGTATATAAACTGGAAACTTTACAGAATTAGAGGAGAACAGAAGGGGAAGAGAACAGCAGGGGAAGAATAAAGAAACTGATGCAGAGAAGTCCGGAGTGGAGAGTTCATTCTGCCCTCAGATCTAAGTCCCGCGCTTGCTGTGAGTCTTCTGAACCCTGAAGAGAGGGACACTGAGGCTGGCACTCAGGGGTCCCCGATAGAGAGGGATTGAAAGCTCCAGTCTAGCTTCAATTATAGAGAGAACACCTGTCTAACTAGAAAGAAAAGGTCAGGGAGTGCACCCTTTTAACCAGTACTGGGGAGCAGAGACAGGTGGATCTTTAGTGGTCTGAAAATCCAGCTCCCAAGCTACTGCTACCCAGGGTAACTCAGAGAAGATGTCTCAGGAGTGAGGACTGAAAGATTTCTGTAATAACCTCACACAGGAGCTGAGGGCATTCTCTCTATTATTCTGCACACAGGAGCCGAGGGCATTCTCTCTATTATTCTGCACACAGGAGCCGAGGGCATTCTCTCTATTATTCTGCACACAGGAGCCGAGGGCATTCTCTCTATTATTCTGCACACAGGAGCTGAGGTCATTCCCTCCATTATTCTGCAGCTCTAATTCCCTTGCTCTAATTGTCCCTGATTCTCCTCAGTTCCAGTCTTCTCTGTCCTAAATCATCGGTTCCGATTCTCCCCTGCTTAAATATACTTTTTACAGGAGGCTTGAGGCAACAAGAAAAAAATTACAAGAATTATATTTCATTGGTCACAGTGCATTCCTTGGGGAAACAATAAGGACAGAGCCATTTACCATGACAACGCAATGTTTCAAGATTTCTGTGTAAGATTGTGACCAGAGGCTGAGGCCATATTGCCCAGTGAGACAAGCTGAGAGACAGATTTTTATCAACCAGACTTGGCAAGTGAAGAATTGGCATGATTTTTTAGGTTGCTTTGTGTTAATTACCTTGGTTAGACAGCTGCAACTCCTTGTGTATATCTGTAAAGTTTTTTTTTAAGATTTATTTATTCATTTATTGTGTATACAACATTCTGCCTCCATGTATGTCCGCGCACCAGAAGAGGGCGCCAGATCTCATTACAGATGGTTGTGAGCCACCATGTGGTTGCTGGGAATTGAACTCAGGACCTCTGGGAGAGCAGCCTGTGCTCTTAACCACTGAGCCATCTCTCCAGCCCTCTGTAATGTTTTTAACTTATGATCCATTTACAGAAACATTCAGTCTAATTTGAACTTGCTCTGAGGTAAAAATGAGCTAATTGTGTGTAGCTCTTCTTAGATTAAGGAGAAATTGTTGTTTGCTTGTGTTAGTCTGAGAAAAGGGAACAAAACATGCTTTTAAATGTCTTACAATGCTTATTGGACAATAAATCTAGTTATGAAGCATATCCTAATATATTTTCTATGTATCAAAATTATACAGCTTAATGAGGAGTCATCTTCCTGACCATCCTCTGGATATCTATGCCCATAAGACTGAGATGCAATCATGAGATTACAGATACATATCATATGAAATTGCACACTACCGTGCAGGTATTAAGGAAATACCATAGCTGCTTTAGCAAATGTAAAATTGCAGGAGCAACAGTTTCCAGAGTCGGTGATCCTGTAGGCCCTGCCTGGACAGGATTCTCCTCCATCAGAGAATCATTCCTAAGTGGGTTGACATCTGGACACTAGTTGTCACCTGCCACAACTCCCACTGCCTCTGAAACCAACCTCTGACTTTAAGACCAGCCTCACTTACATAGTGAGACTCTGCCAAATAAAAAACAAGAACCTCTGCCCCAAGACTTGCAGCCACCCACCTAGGCAAGCAACCCTCCATCTATAAAACTCACACATCACAGCAGTCAGAGTTCTGTTGTTATATATAGTCTGAACATTGTCCATTTATACATTTAGTTTCTTAAAAGGACTGACTCATAGTCAAAACAATCCTGAGCAAAAAGAGCAATTCTGGAGAGATTACCATTCTAGATCTTAGAAATGTGACAGAGTCATCGTAATAAAGACAATGTGGAAGTGGCAAAAAAAAACAGACCTGTAGGCCAGTGGAATAAAATCGAAGATCCAAACATGACTACTAGTAACTTCAGCCATCTAATATTTGACAGTGATGCCAAAACCATATGCTGGGGAAAAGAATATCAACAAATGGTGCTGCGGAAACTGGATGTCCACCCTGAAGATTTCTGAACTGACATCAGGCAGGACAATGCACTTGTTAGATATCCCTTGAAAACAAGAGGATGCTTTGCCTTTACACTCCAAGAAATATTTCCTTGGTCAGGTATCACGGTCTTCACATTTATCTTCTGAGAAAAGGTTCTGTTAGTACCGTATAAAAAGCTGATGTTTGTCCAGTAAGGAAACAGCAAACATTAACAGATACTCCACTCCCTAAATAAGCTGAATCCTTGGCTGCTCTCCATTGGGGTATCTGTGTTCCCCTTGACCCTGATGATTCACACCAAGTGCAGGAGAGCAGAATCAGACCTCTATCTGCCACCTTTCATCAAAACTAACTTTAAATGAATCAAAGACCTAAACATGAAACCTAAAACACTAATATTACTAGGGAAAAAACACAGGCAGTACCTATGTGATACAGGTGTAGAAAAGGACTTTCTCCACCTGCCCAAGAATTAAAGCCAACAATTGACAAGTAGAGCTTCATGAAGCTAAAAGGCTTCTGAATAGATAAAAAGGCAATCAATCTGGTGAAAAGGAAGTCCACAGAGCAGGAGAGAATCTCTGCCAGATGTACACCCAACAGGAAAAAAAAAAAAAGAGCTATAAAAAAAATAGGCCTGGAGAAAAGCAAAAAACCCAGGATAGCCAAAGCAATCCTGGGCAACAAAAGAACCTCTGGAGGCATCACAATCCCTGACTTCAAACTCTACTACAGAGCTACAGTACTGGAAACAGTCTGGTACTGGCATAAGAACAGACAGGAGGACCAATGGAACCAAATAGAAGACCCGGATTCAATCCACACATCTTCGAAAACCTGATATTTGATAAAGAAGCAAAAAATATCAAATGGAAAAAAGAAAGCATATTCAACAAGTGGTGCTGGCATAACTGGATACCAACATGTAGACAAATGAAAGTAGACCCCTATCTATCACCATGTACAAAACTCAAGTCCAAATGGATCAAAGACCTCAACATAAAGCCACACACTGAACCTTATAGAAGAGAAAGTGGGAAGTACACTTGAATGCATTGGCACAGGGAACCACTTCCTATATAGAACCCCAGCAGCACAGACACTGAGAGAAACAATTAATAAATAGGACCTCCTGAAACTGAAAAGCTTCTGTAAAGCAAAGGACACGCTCAACAAGACAAAACGACAGCCTACAGAATGGGAAAAGATCTTCACTAACCCCACATCAGACAGAAGTCTGATCTCCGAAATATACAAAGAACTCAAGAAATTGGACACCAAAAGAACACATAATCCAATTTTAAAAAATGGAGTACAGACCTAAACAGAGAACTCTCAACAAAGGAATCTAAAATGGCTGAAAGACACTTAAAGAAATGTTCAACATCCTTAGTCATCAGAGAAATGCAAATCCAAACAACTCTGAGATTCCATCTTACACCTGTAAGAATGGCCAACATCAAAAACACTGATGACAACTTATGCTGGAGAGGTTGTGGGGAAAAGGGAACACTTCTGCATTGCTGGTGGGATTGCAAGCTGGTACAACCCTTTTGGATGTCAGTGTGGCGATTTCTCAGAAAATTAGGAAACAACCTTCCTCAAGACCCAGTAATACCACTTTTGGGTATATATCCAAAGGATGCTCAATCGTGCCACGAGGACATGTGCTCAACTATGTTCATAGCAGCTTTATTTGTCATAGGCAGAAACTGGAAACAACCTAAATGCCTCTCGATTGAAGAATGGATAAAAAAAAAAGTGGTACATTTACACAATGGAGTACTACACAGCAGAAAAAAATAACGACAGCTTGAATTTTGCAGGAAAATGGATGGAACTAGAAAGCATTATTTTGAGTGAAGTAACCCAGACACAGAAAGACAATTATCACATGTACTCACTCATAGGTGGTTTATAAACATAAAGCAAAGAAAAAACAGCCTACAAACCACAATCCCAGAGAATTTAGACAACAATATGGACACTAAGAGGGACTTATATAGATCTAATCTACATGGGAAGTGGAAAGTATAAAAAGACACGATCTCCTGAGTAAATTGGGAGCATGGGGACCTTGGGGGAGGGTTGAAGGAAGGAGGGGAGTGGCAGGGAGGGTAGCAGAGAAAAATGTAGAGCTCAATAAATATCATGGAAAAATGTTTTTAAAAAACGCAAAAAAAAAAAACCCTGTGACTTGGGATAGATAAGCCAAATAAAACCTTTCTTCCCCCCCCCAAAAAAATAGGCCTGGGCTTGAAGAGAGAGTTCAAAGAAGAAAGAGGAGGAGGAAGAGAAGGAGGCAGCTAAGAAGCATCTTAAAAATATTAATAATCCTGAGAAATTAGAGAAGTGCAAGTCGAAACAACTTTGAAATTTCATCTTATTCTGGTAAGAATGACAAAGATCAAAAAAAAAGAAAAGAAAAGAAAAAAGAGGATGCAGAAAAAAGGGAACCTTGATTCACTATTGATGAGATTTTGAACTGGTCCAACCTCTCTGAAACCAGTGTAGAGATTCTCAAAAAGTTAAAAATAAGTCTCCCATATCACATGGCTGAGCTGTCTCACCCCTTAACATATTTCCAAAGGACTTGGCATCTTCCTCTACAGCCACTTCTCAGCATGTTCCTTAGCGCTCTCCCTACTCACAACACCCAGGAAGTGGAAACAACCTCTGTGTCCTTCAACCAATGAATGGAAAATGAAAATGTGGTGCACACACATGATGGAATAATGCTCAGCTGTAAAGAAAAATGAAAGCATGAACTTCGCAGGTAGATGAAACTTCCAAAGATCCTATTGAATGAGGCAACCCAGACCCAGAAAAACAAAAGTTGTATGTTCTCTTTCATCTGAGACTCACAACCCCAAATCCTCAGATGTGAGTAAATATCCTGGAGTAACTGCAGAAACCAGGGAAGCAAAAGGGACCATTGCCAGGGTTGGGGGATGGAGGAACAATAGAGAGGGAATGGCAGGACACAAATGATGGGGGAAACAAAAAATGCAAGAGATGCTAATTAGGGGGTGGAGGGAGATAAACTCAGAAGGAAAGAGGAGGCAAAACAACAGGAAGGGAGTATGAAAAGGTCATAACAAATCATTAACTAGCTACCTAAAAACAAAATAAAATAAAACAGGGCTGGAGAGGTGGCTCAGCGGTTAAGAGCATTGCCTGCTCTTCCAAAGGTCCTGAATTCAATTCCCAGCAACCACATGGAGGTCTGGTGCCCTCTTCTGGCCTGCAGGCATACATGCAGACAGAATATTGTATACATAATAAATAAATATTAAAAAAATAAAACAAAACAAAAAACCTCTCTCCTCTGTGTGTGTGTCTTCTGGTGTGTGTGTCTGTCTGCCTGTCTATGTGTGTCTGTGTGTGTCCGTCTGTGTCTGTGTGTGTATGTGGTTCAAATGAAATTTTTCCCATCTGGACTGACAATGATCCCTCCAAGAGTCAGAGACCACCTAACAAAAACAAAAAAACAAACCACTAGCTATGAGAAGCCCTCTTTTGAGTTGTTGCTTAGAGTCACCCCTCTCAAAACATTACAGGCGATTGCTACTGTTCTTGGTTGTCCCCCAGAGGTAGAAGGAAAGTCCCCACCGCTGAAGATACTGTATACTTCAGACACAGGGTCCAGAGAACCCTGAGCTGGAGCTGACCTGAGAGCCCTCTCCCGAATACCAGAAGGCACCACACAAGCTTCCACAGGAGGAAAATAACCAACAGTCCTACCCAGCTATGAACCACAACAATGACCAGCATTGCAAACAGACATTAGCAGCAACCAACAGCTTTCTAATTGGACTTGAGGGAGTCACACTTAGAGGCCTAGCCAACTACCAGGACTAGTGAGTTAATAGATATTGGAGGAGAATCTACAAACCCCCTTTACTAAACCAGCATTATCCCTAATTTGTCCTTATAACTTCAGATAAAGCCAGGCGGTGGTGGCGCAGGCCTTTAATCGCAGCACAGAGGCAGGCGGATCTCTGTGAGTTCGAGGCCAGCTTGGTCTATAAGAGCTAGTTCTAGGTCAGGCACCAAAGCTACAGAGAAACCTTGTCTTGAAAACAACAACAACAATAATAACTGCAGATAAGTGCAGTCCTCTTCCCTCAGGGAAACTTCTCTTTGAAACAGACTGAGACCATTACAGAAAACCACAACCAATCAAAATACAGAATTGTAGAGCCCAGTTCAGTGGATACATCTACAAAACTCTCCAACCCCTAAGGCTCACCCAGGCCCAATGGACACATCTACAGAACTCCAACACCTAAGGCTCAGGGAACTTTTCGGAAGAGGGGCAGAAATACCTGAAGAGCCAAGGGATCAGGGAGTTTGCTGAGATTGTGTCACCTAGTAATGTCAAAAGTGACATAAAGTCTCACCAGCAGGACTGCCTCAGTGTGAACTGACCAAAGACAGCAACAATATGCTAACAATATGCTAACGATAGGCTAACAATAGGCTAACAATATGCTAACGATAGGCTAACAATAGGCTAACAATATGCTAGCAATAGGCTAGGATGGATGGGGGAAGTCTCAGAGGCCTCAGCCTTACACAGAGAACTGCAGGTGACTGAGGAATGGGGGGGGTTGCAGGAGAAATAGTCTTTCCCAGGGCAATCCGTTCCCTAATACCAAATGGTCAGCCCTGAAAACATACAAGCAAGTAAGTACACAGACTGAGCGGTTCTATTTAGGAACATATATAGTTACACACCCACAGATGCAATTAACGAGAAAAGAGGCCATGCATTTGAAAGCGAGCAAGGAGGGATACATAGGAGGGTTTGGCGGAGGGGGGAAGGGACGGAGGAAATGATGTAATTCTAATCTCAAAAAATTTAAATAGTAATTAAAAAAAAAAGCCGGAGACCATTCCAGAAAAGCACAACCAATCAAAATGCAGTTGTGGAGTCCAGACCCAGGGCATACATCCACAAAACACTCTCAGACCTAAGTGATCTCAGGGATCATTGTAGAAGAGGGACTGGAAAGACTGTAAGACCCAGAGGATCCGGGGGTTTGCTGTGAGACTGTCTCACCAGCATGACTGCCTAAGCATGGGCTGAACGAGGACATGCTGAAGAGCACAGGAAAGGCACGGAAGCCTCAGCCCTACACAAAGAACTACGGGTAACTAAGGAATAGTAGGGTAGGGAGTCCATTCCCAGGGAAGAGCCCACCAATTGGTTATCCAGTACCAAATGCTCAGCCTGAAAACATAAATACGACTAACAGCATACAGAAACGAGCAGGCTGCATTTGTGTGTTTAGAAATACAGACCTATGCAATACAGTGAATATGTGTATGTAACAGCAATGGGAAAAGAGATCGTGAGTTTGAAAGAGAGTAAGGAGGGTTTGGCGGGGGAGGAAAGGCAAAGGGGAAATGATGAAACTTCATTGTCTGAACTAAGAACTATTTAAAAAAGAGAAAAGATAGTACCAGTCCAACAAGTTCTACTGAAGCTCCCAGAGTGTTAGCTTCACGCAGGTCCCACCTGGGCAGACCCGGATGGCAGACTTGTAGCAGGGCGGGGCGGGACTTCTGAGTTTGGGAACTCTAAGGAGAAGGCGATTCAGCGGCTGTTCAGGATCAAAACGCAGGCTTCAAACGACAAGAACAATTGGATTCGCCGTTCCAAACACTCCAGGTTTTCAAGGCGCTGGAATCAACCCAGGAATTTTGCAATAGCTGTGCGCTATTGGTTAGTGGGCACTCTCCAACAGAAGGTAATGTGTGCAGTGGCTGTGTCTCTGTGGCGCAATCGGTTAGCGCGTTCGGCTGTTAACCGAAAGGTTGGTGGTTCAAGCCCACCCAGGGACGTCTTGTGAATTTTATGTTAAAGCCTACAATTGTAAGGGCTTTCTTACAAAATTACTTACTTGACCTCTTACTCTGGGAAACTTGATTAGGTTTGCTGTTAACTGAGCAGGCCACCCAACCCCCAAATAAGCCCCTTTCTGTGTGGTCTTGAACAAGAGAAAATGTTCTGTACCAATATTTTGTTTTTGTTTTTCTGTCAACTGTAATGTTAATATAATAATACATACTACATTATCTACAGGACAAGGTGGCTTTAGTAATTGCTCCATCCCATAATGCTGCCAGGAAAGGCAAAGTTCATCATTATCGTGTTTGCCTGATATTCCTGAGCCCTGGGTTGATCCCCAGCACTTGAAGGAGTTATTGGAAGATCTGAGTTATAGCTGAATGGATAAGGACGTGTGTTGCTCTTATAGAGGACCCGAGTTCAGTTCCCCACAACTGTGCCAGACATCACATTATCACCAGGAAAATCCATCAGCGTCTGGCCTCTATAGGCGTCTATGCACACATACACAAGCCTTTTTTAAAAGTCTAATAACTGTACCTCTTCTTTCTCTGTTGTGCCATTATCTATTCCTACACAGGTAACTTTTAAAATTAGGCTATTTCCATGATCTTATGCTCACACAGTGCCAGCCCAGCCATTCTCATACAAATTGTTTGCCAGTTGTCCAAGTGTTTCTAGGAGGGTGAGCCCTAGACTTACAAATGCTATGCCACAGAGATTACAGCATACGCCGACTAGGAATGGCATTCTATGAAAGAGCTGTTCTCTTTGGAAGTGGGAGGAAGGCGCAGCACACAGCAAGGGCTAAGTAGGGTATCTCTCTGTCTGCCCATCAGCTACATCCTCAAAATACTTTGTATGATTGTCATTTTCTGGTGACCTGGTCAGCCAGGGCTAGAGTGAATGCCCAGAGTGACTCCTTGAGTAGCTTTATACTCAACCATCTTACCCAAAAGGAGAACCGCGTCACTGACTCCTGATGTTTGTGCCTCCTCTCTCTCTTCTGTCGAGGACAGGAGAGAATCAGTAAAACATGCTCTGTTATTCAACGTTTTCCAAAGGAACAGAAACAACTTCTATCTATCTGTCTATTGATGAATCAATATTTATTTTAAGAGATTGGCTCACATAATTGTGGAGGCTCGGCAAATCCAAAATTGGCCGTGTGACCTGGCAAATGAGTTCTGGAAGAGTTTTGGTTTAAGTGTGTCTTCTAGGACTAGTAATGTAATGTTAGAATTATATAAGTATGTTATGAAATATATATATAAAACTGACTCTCTTTGAGAAGGACAGCCATTTTTATTAAGGCCTTCAAGTGATTGGATGAATGTTGTGGAATATTTGTTTAATTATTTAAAGATGTGTTGCTGCTTTATCTCACCTGCCTAGGCACCTGATTTTGTCTAATAAAAAGCTGAACAGCCAATAGTGAGGGACTTCCAGGCAGGGAAAGTAAGTAGGAGAAGAAATTTAGGTCCAAGAAAGAAAGAAAAAAAGAGATGCCAGGGGCCAGACAGACAGATGTGGAGGAAGCAGGAAAGCAGGACATACAGAATGAAAGAAAGATAAAAAGCTCCAAGGCAAGATGTAAATGAATAGAAACAGATTAAATTAAGTTAAAAGAGCTAGTGGGACAAGTATAACCTCAACCGAGCATTTATAATTAGCAATAAGCCTCCATGTCTTTATTTGGGAGCTGGTTGGTGACTCAAAGAAAATCCCAACTACAGATGAAGCACACTCACATTGCATTTCACTCAACATTTACTAATTTAAAAACTGATCTCACTTAAAATATACCTTTGCACTGGGCAGTGGTGGCGCACACCTTTAATCCCAACACTCAGGAGGCAGAGGCAGGTGGATCTCTGTGAGTTCCAGGCCAGCCTGGTCTACAGAGCGAGTTCCAGGACAGGCTCCAAAGCTACACAGGGAAACCTTGTCTCAAAAAAGAAAACAAAGCAATAACAAAAAATACTTCTGCCTGGTCTACACCATGAGTTCAAAACAGCAAGGACTATGTAGAGAGACAATGTCTTACAAAAAAAAAAAGTAATTTAAATATACCTTTGCCAAAACATCTAATATCTTGTTGAACCAATTATCTATCTGTGACCTAACTAGGTTGGCACATAAAATGACTATGATGCTGTCTCTGTTATCTCTTGATGAGAGGGGGTGCTTTTTCTGTATAAACTGTTCATCTGAGACATATGTCAGTCAATAGAATCCCACACCTTTTGACATGGGTACAGAAACAGCTCCACAGAACTCATTCTTTTGTCTGTAGACTCCAGCTCTTTTGGGTTTGTTTTTGATTTGTTTGTTTGGTTTTGGTTTTTTAGACAAGGTTTCTCTGTGTAGCTCTGGTTGTCCTGGAACTCACTCTGTAGACCAGGCTGGTCTTGAAGTTGGATCCGCCTGCCTCTGCCTCCTGAGTGCTGGGATTAAAGGTGTGCGCCTCCACCACCACCCAGTAACAACTTTTTCTCTCTACAGTTCTTCTCCCGTCAATGGTGTGCATGTGGACTTTTGGTTTGATTTTGTGAACTGAGCATCAGGAATGCTCTCTGCCGAGCAGTGGCCAGCAGTGTTCCGTTCTCTGTTAAGTGACACATGGCAGTTAATGCAGTCTATGGGTTGTTTTTATTGGCAGTTGATTTGTTCTGAGGTATTTGTTATGTTTTGGGTTTGGTACTCTTGGTATTTGATTCTACTGTGTTGAAAATGGTTCACATTTTATCTAATACTGGATAACAATTCTATGTGCCCAGTAGGTGTCAGTATATATCTATAAAATGAATGCTCTTCATTCACAATCTTCTCCCTTAAGAACAGGAACGTCAGTAAGGGTGGAAAGAAACCAGTGTCCCTGGCTTCCAGCAGCGCAATGAAGGTAGGGCTCAAGTGTTAGAATACTTTACAGTTGTTTAAATGGATCGGAGGAAGGCAGAAAGATATTCTGTCATTATCTGGCAGTAAATAAATATGTGGTCTGTCATGATCCAATGGGCATAGGCCCTCAAGTCTCTGAGACTGAGGCTTTTTAACACAGGCCTTAGGGAGACACTTAAGATCCAAGATCTATCGCTCTACTGTGAGTCTTACCTATTATCCGCATGCTTAGGGGTCTGAGGCAGGAGGACTGAAGGTCCAGGGGCAACCTGGGCTACAGAACAAGATCTTGTCTCAAATAAAAGCCTAACTGTCACAATATAACCATCCATAATTTTTTTTCCCTCTTTCTTGGTTTTTCAAGACAGGGTTTCTCTGTGTAGCCCTGGCTGTCCTGAAACTCACTCTGTAGACCAGGCTGGCCTTGAACTCAGAAATCCACCTACTTCTGCCTCCCAAGTGCTGGGACCAAAGGCGTACGCCACCCCCACCCCCGTCTGGATGACTGCAGCTCCCCTACAGAGACTCCCTACTGAGATGAGCTAACTTGCCTTTTTCAGTTGTATATAAGAAACCTGAGTCCTCGTCAACTGTGTCTAAGTGGGCTGAGTTGCCTGGCTTCTGGCACGTCTCCATCAGTGCCCTGCCCTTCTGATCCCAGCTTTTCTGTATGTGTGTCTGTCATTTCTCCATTCAATCACAAAGCTGCTGTGCAGGTTGCTTAGTAGACCGTGCTGACCTCAAACTCACAGTGATCTGCCTGCTTCGGCCTCTTGAGTGCAGGGAAGTCCTGTACCACCAAACCCAGCTCAGTCTATGATTCTTGCTTTCACCAGTTTTTAGTGTATGAGAATATTTTCTGCTCTGGTTCATAATCCCTTTTAATATTTACTGTATTTGTGTGTGTGTGTGTGTGTGTGTGTGTGTGCATTGTGTGTGTCTGTCATGTGCACATGCCTGCAGATTCCCACAGAGGTCAGAAAGTGTTGGATCCTCTGAACTGAGCAGATGGATGTGTTGGACTCTGAACCAAACTCTGATCTTCTGCAAAAGTAGCAAGAACTCTTTAACAGCTGAGCCATCTTTTTAGCGCTAGCTTATTCTTAAAGTAGAACTGAATAGATCTTTGGTTGTTTTTTTTCCTCTAAATAACGAATAAAGCAACCCAAGTGTTAGGCAGTCCACAGGTTACCTCATCAAGCAATAGTAAAATTGTCTAAGTGAAGTTGCCCTTTACTGGTTAACTATACAAAAGGAAGGACTTGAAAATTGGATTGACTAGTTAATCAAGTTCACTGGGAGCCCAGCATGGTGGTGCACACCTTTAATCCCAGATGCCTCTTCTAGCATTGATTCGCCTGCATTCACACGCACATACCCACACACAGACAGAAACGCAGACTCGTAATTTTGTTGGTGTAGTTTTCCAAGACGGGTTCCTTCGTGTAGCCCTGGATGTCTTGAAACTCTCTCTGTAGCCCAGGCTGGCATCAAACTCACAGAAATCCTCCTGCCTCTGTCTCCCGAGTGCTTGGATTAAAGACGTGCACCATTACTGCCCAGCAAGACTAAAATATTAAAAACAAATATTTTTTAAAAGCATGGTGTGGGGGCACATCTGGGGAGGAGGCAGGGAGATCTCTGAGTTTAAGGCTATCCTTAAACGTGTCAAGCTCCAGCACAGCCAGCGCTATGTTGAGAGATCCTGCTTCAGAGAGAGACAGCCAGAGATTTTAAGGTGTCTGAAGATGGCAGAAGGGCAAGGGCACTTGCCATCAGGCCTGACCATCCAAGAGCTTGATCCACGGAGCAGACATGGCAGAAAGAAATCAGACTGCCACAAACTGTCTGCTGGCCTCCACATGTGAGTCATGGCTCAGACACACCTGCCCCTCCCCCACATACACAACACAGAAAACGGAGTACTTATTATGTTGTGTGTGTGTGTGTGTTTGTTCCTGGGTGCACATGTGTGCAGGACACACATGCAGGAACCTGAAGGGGCCGAGAGAGGGCAAAGCAGATCCCCTGGACCAGGAACACAGCCTCGGGTCACCCCAAATACCTCGTCCCGACTTAGTGTCAGCCTCATGGTGTTTCTGTAGAAGAGAACAGAGAAATCCATACATCAAGAGCCTTGTAACATGCAGTGGTGGAGACATGAGGTAGGCAGGTTCGAGCGAAGCTGGAGACCTCTGCTGTGGGGCTGGCTCATTTGCTGCTTGACTTCTCTGACTTCGTATTGGCAGAAGATGGGGGTCTGTCGGTACACACCTAAACCAGTGGCAAGGCAGTTAGTCCACGGCTGTGAGCAGCCATCGGCTATTTGGGGGTTGGAGAAAATTCAAAATGATTTGTTTCTGGTCCTGCAACACCCCATCCAGCTCACCTCCGCAAGCAAGTTTACTAAGCCAACGGGGCGAAAGTGAGGGGTCTGATGTCACCCCTGGGCGTCGTTGGGAGGCGTGGTCTATGCAGATGAAGGTCGCGCAGGGTCTGCCGGGTCCGTACCGGCTGCGGAAACGTGAGCGATCTCTAGGATCTCTAGTGGCGTGGAAGGAAGGAAGCGCGGGTCCGCGAGTGGCAGCAGGGCGCAAGCATTGGGTGCGCGTCCGGAGAGACCTGGAATAGGCACGGCTAAGTGACCCTGTGTTTAGAGCGCAGGGCCTGTAGGACTGAGTCTGGGCTGCGAGGGAGAAAATCATACTTACCTGGCAGGGGAAATACTATGATCACGTAGGTGGTTTTCCCAGGGCGAGGCTCACCCATTGCACTTGGGGTGTGTTGACCCCTGCGATTTCCCCAAATGTGGGAAACTCGACTGCATAGTTTTTGGTAGTGGGGGACTGCGTTCGCGCTCTCCCCTGGCAGCTCTGGTAAAAAAAATAGATCGACTTGTTTACTACTTCATACATACTGAGAAAACTCAGGTAGTCCTGAGACGTAAGAAAGCAGGCTGAGCAAACCTCGAATAAGGAGAAATATGCTTTATTTTTCTATATGAATATTGTGCAGTATCAGCAGAAGGGTAAACAGATCCTAAAACAGGTTGATGGAGAGGTTCTCAATCAATAGAGGCCTACATGGAGAATGAACATAGGTCTCCGTGGAGAACAGGGTGCCTGGTTTGGTTTTGGGGGCTTTTTCCCCACGATAATACTATTTTTATTTCCATGTTAGCAACACAGATATTTGGTAATATTTTACACTTGACTTCAATGCTCCCAGAGTCTCCTGTTTCTTTTCAGCCTTTATATGGCCTGTCTGGTGGCACAGGCCGGTAGGATTTGCTGAAGGAGGCAGAGACAGGAGCATCTGGAGCTGAGACGCCTGTTGACATCTCTCTCAGTGACGTGGGAGCTGAGCGCTGGCATCTCAAACTTTTTCTTTCTGATTCTTTTTTTTTTTTTTCTTCTTTTAGTTTTTTGAGACAGGGTTTCTCTGTAGCTTTGGAGCCTGTCCTGGAACTTGCTCTTGTAGTCCAGCCTAGCCTCGAACTCACAGAGATCCACCTGTCTTTGCCTCCCAAGTGCTGGGATTAAAGGCGTGCGCCACCACCACCCGGCTTATCTTTCTGATTCTTAAAAGTTTCAAATTATAAAAATTATCCCCTGACTTCCAAAGGATCATTCCGTATGCCCTTTATCTTAAGTGTAGGAATTTAAAATTTAATCTTTTTGCCCTATTCAAATTTCATTTGTCTTCATTCACTGATCTCATTGTTTTCTTGCCACTCAGAACCTCACTTATTCTGAGCCTCCTCTGTATCTTCCTGTAAATTAGCAGGGAGGTTTGTGTAGCGTGTGTATTCCTAGGAACTTCTTCAGTTTCTAGTAAGCATTCTGCATGGCTGTGAAGATGCTCACCCCTCAGAGATGGGTGGGAATGGGGTAGAGACTCACATTTATTGAATGATATATTTTTATTAAACTCTTGAAGCCAATTTCACGAAGTCTGTTTGTTTAGTTCTGTAACTGAGGCTTCATTGATAAGTATTCCAGATTACAAACAGCTTGAGTAAATTGCCAACTACTTTGTAGTTTGTAAGTGCAGAATCAGGATTTATCCAGGATTGTACCCCCACCCCCTCCACACACACAACTGGACTTGAACTCCTATACAGAAGAGAAACACCAGCACACCTAGCTATGGGATGGCTTTTATTTCTATCTCTAGGGAAAGTCCATTAAATTAATGTTTGTTTTTCAACAAATACATATAAATATATATGGAATGTTTTTGGTAACAGGCATGTGTGTGAGCACGCAGGTTATGAGGTAAACATGGCAGCCCTTCTTTTCAAAGATACTCGACACTATGTAAACATCTCATTTAAAGACACTTGTCATTGTGATGTATTATTCATTACTTGAAAACTAAGAATAGGGGCTGGAGAGATGGCTCAGAGGTTAGGAGCACTAGCTGATTTTCCAGAGGTCCTCAGTTCAATTCCCAGCAACCACATGGTGGCTCACAACCATCCATAATGAGATCTGGTGCCTCCTTCTGGCCTGCAGGCATACATGCAGGCTGAACATTGTATACATAATAAATATATAAATCTTTAAAAAAATAAGAATAAACAATAAGCATAAATAATGGTGCCCAGAATAATGAATAGCCAAGGCTCAGGGAGTACTTCAAAGTCAGACCAATGAAACTCATAGCAATACTAAAGAACAGTATTATATCGGGAGTGTCCACAAGTGGCAGAGGATGTTGTCTTGTCTGGGACACACCTCACAACTGACCTGAAGATGTGCTTGCCTCCGCAAGGTCATGGCATGGAAACGACACTAAGGATGGGGGACTGGGGCGTTAACCAGGGAGACCTAGGTACCCCCACATCTTAAAGGAATCTGAAGGATGCAGGACCTGAGACAGCCAGGATAGAAAGTTGCATCAAGTTTTGGATTCAGGGCCCTGAACTGATCCAAGCTTCCCTCTCTCCACGATGCGTGTGGCGCTCTTGAAGCCCTGGGTGCTCATTCTCCTTGAGTTTCTGTGAGAATACAAGGTACTGCTGCTGTTGTCCTCGGAGCATTTTCTATCAAGTGTGTAGATCTTTGTCCCCACAATCCCTCTGTTCTTGAACTCTAACTTTGAGCAAAGGCTTTAACTGGAGTCTAGATTGACCCTGGAAGCTGTTTTCTGGCTCTGTTCCCTAGAACCAGCAAGAGGAAGGACCGAGGTCCATCCAAGCGGCTCCTCTCCGGAGCAGAACTGCATACAGCTGCCATTCCAGCCTGCAAGCTCATCACCAAGTCTACGGAACATGAAGGGCTAGGTGTTGAACGTGGGTGCCTCTGACAGTCTGTGATCTCCGGGCCCACCTCCCACCTCCCTTCCGGCTTAGGTAGAAGAATGGGCATCTGCCACCTGTCTTGTCTTTGTTGGACCCCAAAGGACCTAGACGGGACTGAACATGAGACCTCTCTAGGTGGAAGCCGGTGTGGGGAGACAAACTACGAAGGGTAGGAGAGAAAAGTCCCTCCAGATTTCTCCATTTAAAGCTACCAGGAAGTCTCTCTGGGTACAGAGGAAGACAGGCCGCGCCTCTCCCGAGGAAAACAGGATTGGAGAAACTGGAACGAGATGGAGAGATTGATTAATCTCAGCTCAGCCTCTCTCTCCCTCTTGCAGCGGTTGCTGTAAGGTGAACTGTACTGGGTTAAAATTATAATTTTATTCATAACCAGTTGAACAGGAAAATAACAAAAAAGTAAATCAAAACAAGCAAACAAAAGGTGCTTCCAATTTTGTAAAGAGTAAATTAAAGCTGTCGTCCGAAAAAGAACTCAAGACCAAATAAGTTCTGAAGTCGGCCTTAGGGATCCCAAAGTCTCCCAGTGACCTGGAGGCAGGATCCTCAAACCAGTACAATCCAGGCTGCAGACGCCTGGCTTGACCTGGCTTGATATTTGGCATAAAATATATATCTTAACTTGTAAGGTACTGGATTTTGAGTTGCACCGACTAAATGACCGCAACCGGAACCTGAGTGGCCCCCCTCTGGGTCGCTAGGTGGAGACACTAAAAGCTAAATTCAGATTTGAGAGGAGAGAGTGTGGGGTCAGGCCACTGGAGTCAGCGGATAGAGCAGGGCCAGAGGAAGAGTCCTACAGCTCCTGGGTGGAATGGACGCATCGATCTTAGTTCAAGAGTCAAGAGCATTGATTGATTGCTGGCGCCATGAAAAAATAAATGAATGAATGAGTAAATAAATAAATAAAGACACCCTGTAGCTGGCCGGCTTTCCAGGAGCGGGAGATAGTGAAGTGCCCAGAAGCTGCGACACACCCAAATGCCCGGGCTCCACAGCTTCTGAGAGCTTCCGAGTCCACCCGGAGAATAACACCTATTTACAGTCCACGAACGTGAACCCTGGTGAGCTGCAGCATTCCGCCCCACAGTGTGCGGCCCCAGGGCCTGCGCCTTCGGCGTGGGCAGATTTTGAAGACAGAGCTAATCGTAGGCTGCTGTCTGCCTGTCTGAGGGATTGCTGGTGTGCGCCGGGCTGCTTCCGTTAAAATTTAAAATGCCCAATCCTGCCTTGAAGAAACAAACAAACAAGAAATTTGAAATGCTTTTGGATTTTATCTGTTAGAAACTGATGGAGATAGCATGTGCACCATTTTCACGAAGTCTCTAAGGGCTGTTTTCATGTGCAGTTTCCGTAGTGTAGTGGTTATCACGTTCGCCTCACACGCGAAAGGTCCCCGGTTCGAAACCGGGCGGAAACAAGTAGTTGCTTTTAAGAGGCTTTTTAACTGAAGTTGCAACCTTTTCATATAATGAACAATATGCAAAAAGTTGGCCCACCACAGTAGGGAAAAGCCCCCGCTAGGCTCTCTCTTGTTCTGCTTCTGAGTACTGGATGTCTTGTGGCGCCTTCAGTGTCCCTAAAAGAAGAAAACCGCGAGAGCTATCGCTCTCTCCCTGGGATGGTCTTCCTAATTGGGAATAGGAACCACAGCTAGTGTAAAAGAAGCCATTGCAGTTTAAATTGTAGGCTTTGATATTTTGTTATGATAACCTGAGCTGAAAATCCGCTGTTCTTAGGAAACCCGCTGGCGTGGCCCTATGGAAAGTTCGGGTCTCCAGTGGATTTCGGTACTGCTGAGAAGCTAAGACTGGGCCTGGGAAGAGGAAGGGTGCCGATGTTAGTGCACAGGTGGGGTATGCAGATGAAATGGTGCAGGAGCTTAGCGTCCCGACAGTGCGGCGTCACGTGAATGTCACGGCAGTCTCCTGCACAGAGCGACTTGAAGCTATAATGACATTCGGGTTGGAGGGAGGGTCGTGATCTTGAGGGAACATGACGATAGACGAGGCTATAAAAGTGTCCCCAAGAGCTCTCCTACTTACCTGGCTGGGGAGATACCACAATCGACAAGGTTGTTCTCCCCGGCGAAACCCAC
The DNA here is from genome assembly GCA_004026605.1 of Ondatra zibethicus. NCBI lineage: Eukaryota > Metazoa > Chordata > Mammalia > Rodentia > Cricetidae > Ondatra > Ondatra zibethicus. Next base: position 142,712 of record PVIU01003057.1, read on the forward strand.
ACCTCTGTACTCCGGAGGCACTGATCCATGCGGCTTCACCAAATATGGGAATTTTGGCTGCATAATTTATGGTATTGGCGGAATTGCAATACACTTTTAAGATCCACTCTGGGGTGCTCCCCCCACCCCAAACCAACTTGGCCAGGTCTGTGTGGCTGACTTGGGGGTTGAGGGGAGCGGGGAGTGGCGCTGCTCTGCAGGCTTCTGTCATGTCGGGTCGCTCTAGCTCTGGTCCAGTAGGGTGCAGCAAAGCACTGCCTGGAAAAATCTGGGCGCACCGTGATCTCCCCAGTTCTGTTCTGAAAAACTGTTGTGTGTTGTGCGAGTGAGTTTAGTCCCAAGTGTCTATTCAAACACTATAGACTGGCCCATGGCCCAGTGCACCAAACTGAGGCATTCACCCAGTGCGGGGGGTCTCCATCCTGCGGGCTCTGGCTGCTGGTACCGGAAGACAAGGCGCAGGCTAGTCTGGGCATACTGGTTCATTCCCTTAGTTCTAGCACTCAGGAAGCATTGTCGGTGAGTTCAAAGATAACCAAAAGAAAACAAACGAACAAAACCTACACTGGGCAGTTCAGCTTTCTCCCATGTCTCTTCTCATTTTTTTTTAACATTTATTTATTTATTACGTATACAATATTCTGTCTGTGTATATCCCTGAAGGCCAGAAGGCACCAGACCTCATTACAGATGGTTGTGAGCCACCATGTGGTTGCTGGGAATTGAACTCAGGACCTTTGGGAGATCAGGCAATGCTCTTAACCACTGAGCCATCTCTCCAGCCCCATCTTCTCATTTTCTTATAGTCTCCCGACTTCAAGCCCGATACCATTTAATGAGGCTGGTTTCTTCCTTCTCTCACCACCTATTCCTCAACCCCCTTCCCTGTGCTCTTCCTTTTGACACAGAAGAGCGAAGCATGCGCAGTCTCTCAAGAGTGCTCCCTTCTCCCTGCTCTCAATTCAGAAGCCAGAAAAAGAGAGCTGGTACAGTACTTGTTGCTATTGTGTGTGTGTGTGTGTGTGTGTGTGTGTGTGTGTATGTGTGTATGTTTCGAGACAGGGTTTCTCTGTAGCTTTGGAGCCTGTCCTGGAACTAGCTCTTGTAGACCAGGCTGGCCTCGAACTCACAGAGATCCGCCTGCCTCTGCCTCCCAAGTGCTGGGATAAGGGCCTGCGCCACCACCACCCAGCATATTTTCTTCTTAAAGGAGACACACAGAGAAAATCAAAGGTTTCTCCCCACCAGAACCCTAACATACACACACACACACACACACACACACACACACACACACACACACACCCGCCTTCCAGCTGAAAAAAAGGCGAGAGGGTTAAAGGGGAGTCGTGAAAAGATGGGGGAAAATAGGTCAGAGGCACCGACCAAGTTCAGCGAAATGTGTTCGGATGGGAAGGAGAAAAGGGAGACATCAGAGAAAATAGAGGCTCTGCAGCTATACCATAGTAAAGCAGATTTTTTTTAAAGTATAAGTTGAAAAAGCGAAGCCACCAAAAATAAGGGAATTTGTGTGTAGGATGCCACGTGATGTTTTAGCGTGTGACCACGACCACCTCGGTTCTGATCTGAGACCTGGTAGTGCTATGCACTCTCTTTGGGAACTTCTACTGCAAGTAGGAATCTACAGTGCACTTGAACAAAGTTACACAGACTTTAACAATTTCGTGGTGGTCATATGCTAGTAACTATAATGGGTGAGAACATCAACAAGTTCCCATCACAGGTCAAGTCATTCCAGAAAGGTGAGTGGCAAAGGGAAGATTTGATCACCTAGAATAGTCCTAGAACAGACTTTATTAAAAAGTGTCTGTGCCGGGTGGTGATGGCGCACGCCTTTAATCCCAGCACTTGGGAGGCAGAGGCAGGCGGATCCCTGTGAGTTCAAGGCCAGCCTGGTCTGCAAGAGATAGTTCCAGGACAGGATCCAAAGCTACAGAGAAACCCTACCTCGAAAAAAAAAAAAAAAGTCTGTTCCCCGGTCTAGAGGCCAGGATTTGGAACTTTCACCACTATAGCTTGGGTTTGGTTCCTAGTCAAGGATGTGTGTTTTGTAAACTTGGTCCTGGGAAGTGTTAAAAATTTAGAAAATCAAGGGGCTGGAGAGATGGCTCAGAGGTTAAGAGAACTGACTGCTGTTCCCGAGGTCCTGAGTTCATTTCCCAGCATGATGATTCACACCCATCTATAATGAGAGCTGGTGCTCAGAATACTATAAATAAAGAATATTTTTTACATTTATTTATTTATTATGTATACAGTGTTCTGTCTGCATTTTTGCCTGCAGTACAGAAGAGGCACCAGATGGTTGTGAGCCAACATGTGGTTGCTGGGAATTGAACTCAGGACCTCTGGAAAAGCAGTCAGTGCTCTTAACCTCTGAGCCATCTCTCCAACCCATAAAAAATATTTTTTAAAAATTTAGAAAATCAAGACACCATCCATCTTTCAGGAAAAGAGAAATGGACTTATTCCAAGAGATGCCCTTACTTCAAGCTCCTCTAGGTGCTATTATTCTCTGTTAAGCCTTTCCTGTTTCTGAATTCTAATTTAAAAAGTCTAACGGCCTCCTTCCCTTTCTGCCTCCCAGGATACCAGCTGAAACCCACATTCATCCCTGACACACTGAGCATCCTTTCTGTGTCTGCCCTTTCTCTGTCCCCTTCTTGCCCCCTTCAGGCTTTCACAGCTTGGCCAGCATCCACAAGGCTCTGGGTTAATTCTACATAATGAAAGCAAATACAAAGGAAAATATAATGGTAATCTATTTTAAAATAGGAAATCTTGGAGACAGGAACAACGAGGAACTAAATGTTGAGTCTGGAGGAATAGTCCAGAAACAGTTGCAATCAGCTCACCTGATGGAAATGACAGGAAGTTAATGCACTTGAGAGAAATAGAAATCACAGACACGAAGCAGAGAGGGGGAATGGGACAACTTTTCTAAAAATTAACCAAACTTTGGAACTTGTGGGAGTGATATCAAAAGTTTTAACATTCAGGAAGATGGAGAAAATGTAGAAAAATTGTTGCTTACCACCAGATTAGTTGAGAAAATATAGAAAAATAGTTGCTTACTACCAAATTAGTTGAGACCCGCTGTTGGCTAGCGCCTCCAGAGTACGTCATTCCAGGAGAGGGCATGACCTGTAGACAGCTGCAGCCTTTGCACAGTGGAGACCACGCGTCATGGGCCTCGTCTTTCCGGTGTCTGAAGGATCGCCTTCAGTCACGGCATAATCTACATGTAATCAAGTTGATGAGGTCAAATTTGAATATAAAGCCACTTCAATCCGTGAATGACAAGGGATGTGTAACAGAGGGCAATTGAGCCAGAATAGCCGCTCCACCAGGAGGCTGTGGTGATGGGATTTAGCAAAACCATTCAGAGAATACACGAGCCCCAGGGAACTGCAAAGTGTTCTAGATAGTAGGAGCTCAGTTCCAACTGGGCATCAAACACAGGAGGAGAGCCCGTGGGCCTTGCACCAAGAACCCCTGCCCACCCGCCTTCCTCCGGGGCTGTTCCCAGCCGGTCCCAGGTGAGTCTGTGAAAGGAGTTGCCTCTTCCTGGAACACAACTGACTAGAGATGTATTTCTGTGCAAAGTTGTCTTCTATACACTAAAAGCGATCTATTAAACATGTCAAAGAAAATTTCACCCAGGCATTTCTATTTCCTGTCAAATCTGAAGAATCTCTCTTTGCAGAATACAAAGCATAACACATGATGATTATGGAAATCTGGTCATGATAGTTGAAGAGATGACGCATATGATAAAATCCATCTCTATCAATGACAGTTGTCTGATTTACTCTGCTAGAACAACATATTTTTGTATTTAAAATATAAAAACAGCGGCCAGGAGGTGGTGGCGCACGCCTTTAATCCCAGCACTCAGGAAGCAGAGGTGAGCGGATCTTTGTGAGTTCGAGGCCAGCCTGGTCTACAAGAGCTAGTTCCAGGACAGGCTCCAAAGCTACAGAGAAACCCTGTCTCGAAAAACAAACAAAAATATAAAAACAGCAAAGAAGGCCGGGCGGTGGTGGCGCACGCCTTCAATCCCAGCACTCGGGAGGCAGAGGCAGGTGGATCTCTGTCAGTTCAAGCCCAGCTCTAGTCTACAAGAGCTAGTTCCAGGACAGGCTCCAAAGCCACAGAGAAACCCTGTCTCGAAAAAAACAAAACAAAAACAAAAACAAAAAAGCAAAGAAAACCATTGTGTGATTTGTGATATTAGAAAACTCTCTGTCTCTGTAAAATCAATCAACAACAACAACAACAAAAGTATAGTTGGTTTCCTAGTACATCAAACTCATTTCATAAGTGCGGTTTCTGTCTGATACTGGATAGTTACATTTTATTTGGGACCTAAGACACAATGTTTTCTGGAAATGGTCCCACTGATAGACAATCTGATCCTGATCCTTTTCAGCAGTCTTGGGTATCTAATAACCCAGCCAAATTGAGGATCGGGGTCAGTAATCATGGTTGGATGAAAAAGTGTCCATAGTAAATTCTAAGTTGTGGGAATACAGTTGTTCTGTATGTGTTTGCCAAATGTATTTGTTTTGTTGTTTTAATTGAGTAGCCATTGAGGTGGGGGGTTGAGAATACGGACGGAATGGATGCGAGGCAAGCGAGAGGAACTCTTATTTGAGAACATAGAATGTTGTTTGAAATGAAAATGTTGGGAGAGCAGTAGTTGAGATGCTATTAAGTAGGCAGGTGGATCATGAGGGGATTTTGGACAGTTTTATATTTGCGATTTGGTTTTACATCAGTCTTTTCAAACAACTCATATTTCTTTGGATGTTTTGTAACTTGCAATTCTCTCCCAGTGATTCTGAGCCTGTCTTCTGGAGCCAGCCTGCCTGCATTCCTTCGGTTATAATTCTTGCTTTGAAATTTCATCCCGTTTCTGCAGTAGTTGAACTATCTTCATGGGTTTCCCGTTATCCATCCAGCGAGGTTCTGCAGACCAGCCCGTTAACAACAGGAGTTTCTGCCAGCGCACTGCCAAGCAACCTCACCCTCATAGCCCCGAAGCCACAAGAGCTAAAGCCAGACCACGCTCGAACCTCCTCCGAGTACGTGCGTGCGTGAGGTGGAGCAGAGTATGCCGATGTGGAAAAACCCGACGTAACACAACCCAAACTATCAGTAAAGCAAAATCCAGCGCGATAGTGCGACTTGCACCGAGACACTCATGTGTCTTCCAGGTAACCTCCGCAGAAAGACCCCAGCTCACTGAAGAGAACATGGTACTTTTTCTAGTCTTTGGGAACCCGCAGAACGCCTGGAAGTAGCAGCTAAACTCAAATCTTGCATTAGCACGGAAATGAAATGAAGAAAAGGGAAGAGGTCCCACCGAGATTTGAACTCGGATCGCTGGATTCAGAGTCCAGAGTGCTAACCATTACACCATGGAACCTACGCTTGTAGCATCTCTGTATCATCCCCTTGGTTGTGTAAGATAACATTTATCCATTTTCTTATTTGTTTTGTGTACTTTATTTTATCTGCACCTCAGGAAATGAGAAACTAAAGTCAAGTCTCCTGTGGTCTTAAAACCAAACAAGAGCCCCCGTCAAAAGCAAGGCGTCCTCCCTTCATTTACCACACTCTGTCCTGAAATGAAATTTCTGAAAACCAAGATGTTTATTTCCTTTGCCTGTCATTCTATCTCTCTTCCTCCTCCAAGGAGGCTCAGAGACAAAAGGGTGTGATCTGGTACTTCCTTCCTTCTTCCTTGGACAACTGCCACCTATTGATTCCATTCCAATTTCCTTATCATAACTAAAAATTTTCATTAAATTAGATACTATCCAAAGGTACCCAAATCCCTCACTGGAGGGCCATAGACTATATGTATCCAAGGCCTCATAGAACACATAGATAGAAATCAATATATCTCAAAAAAGTACCGTGTGCATATTGCAGGAACAGTCTCCAGGCAGCCTTGGGTTATTAAAGATAAGCCTGTGTTTGTTAAGGTTTTAAATAAAAACCCTTCCATCACTCACTTATTTTTAATTGGAGCAGAATGAAGGCAATTTTGTGCTTTTCAGGGAGAGGAAAGAGAGGAGAGAGTGATCGTGAGAAACAAAGCAAAATAAAAATTATGCTTGATTGGTCAGAGTGGAAACTACCTAGTTAGTCCTTTATGATGGGAAAAGTCTCTGCTTTTGTTTATATCTGGTCTGAACTGGTTTGGAGCTAGGCAAACACATAAAATCTAGTTTTGTAGCCCAAGCTAGCTTCCACCTCCCAGTCTTCCTGCCTCAGCCACCAGTGTAATGGGATTACTGACCCACACAATCAACTCTCATTGTTTGTCCTGGGCTTCGGTGTGCTTATGCAGGATCCCAGAGCTCAAGGCTTTCTTTCACACCCACCACACTTGCTTTCTAAATTGTGTGTGTATGTGCACATGAGTGCAGGTGCCCATGGAAGGCCAGAGGCCCTGGATCCCCTGGAGTTGGAGTTATTAAGGTTGTGAGCAGCTTGCGTGAATGCTGGGAAACCCAAACTCTGGAAGAACAGTCAATAGATTCTCTTGACCACAACCACAGAGCCACCTCTCTAACCTCCTCTCCCCCTTTCTTTAGAAAATATCTTTGGGGGAAGTTGGTCAAAATTTGGCCTGCATATGATTCTCCATCTACATCAGAACTGGTTGGCCTATGGCTTGAACAGGAACTTGTGAACCATCCATGTCAGGCTCATTGAAGAAGTCTTTTTCCGGCTGTTCAGTTTAGTTGATATTGCTCTAACCACAATGAGACCATGTGGCTTTGAACACAGAGGCCACATACTTAGACCATTTAAGAGAATGTAGCACATCAGGGAGGTCAATGAGGACTATCAAGAAGAAAATAGCAAAAGGCTGCAGCATAACCCCCTACTTAGGTCCCACAAAACCAAATAAAAGACAGACAAGGATGCATGACCAGAATGAACATTAAGCTCAGAAGAGGGTTTTGTTTGTTTGGTTTTGTTTTTGTTTTGTTTTTCGAAATAGGGCTTCTCTGTGTAGCCCTGGCTGTCCTGGAACTCTCTCTGTAAACCAGGTTGACCTCAAACTCACAGAGATCCACCTGCCTCTGCCTCCAAAGTGCTGGAATTAAAGGTGTGCAACACCACTGCCCAGCCAGGAGAGTTTTAAATGTGTTGAAGCACATTTTTGTGGTCACACTTTGAATGTCCCTGGTTATGACATGGGACAATCTCTGGATGACTCCATACAGTAGATGTAAAGAGTGTCCTCTACCTTTATAATAAAATTTCCAGACTTGTCTTGTGATGTTTCAGAAACTGGGAAGATTATAGTATATATCAAAATTATAAGGCTCCTGAGCAGGACCCAGAGCCTGACATTTCCAGAGTGTACCTAGAAATACATCTTGCACTGAGCTGTATTTTTTTTCTAAAGTTGCCTAAATTTTTATTATGTGACATCAGAAATAATCTTTGCTTGCAAAAATTGGGCTAGTATTTATAAAAGTACAGCAAGAAAACGATGGCCTGGCAGGGCATGGTGGTACACACCTTTAATCCTGGTACCCAGGAGACAGAGGCAGGAGGCCTAGTCTAGATAGAGAGCTTTGGGAAAGCCAAAGCTACCTAGTGAGACCTTATCGCAAAACAAAAACAAAATAAACAATGCGAAAGTTGATGGACTGACTGTCTTGGCTCTTTTTCAATGAGCTTTGATTTCTTTTTTCTTTTGAGATGGGTCTTGCTATGCAGCATAGGTGTGTGTGGTGGTTTGAATGAGGACAGTTCCCCATAGGCACACATATTTTGAATGTTTGTTTGCCTAGAATGTTTGTTTGTCGGTTAGAAATGCCTAGGACCTGCTCTCTGCAGGTCAGAGAGACTGGAGAGGAGGTGTGGCATGGGCACAGCTGGGCACACCCACAAGAGACTTTGCTGAGGGCCAAAGCTTAATTCTTCTTTTTTTTCTTTCTGCTGCTTGTTCCTCCTCTCTTCTGCTTTTCTATCCTGTTGTCTTCCTCCTTCTTTTTCCCACTTGTCCTCCTTCTAGTTTTTCCTTCTACTGCTCTTATTTTCCTCGTATCCCTTTTGTACCTTCTAAGACAAAAATTTCTACACAAGAAAAGATTCCCTCACAATCATAGGTTACATATTTTCCAGAAACAAATCAAAATCTTTTCACAGGCCGGGCGGTGGTGGAGCACGCCTTTAATCCCAGCACTCGGGAGGCAGAGGCAGGCGGATCTCTGTGAGTTCGAGGCCAGCCTGGTCTACAAGAGCTAGTTCCAGGACAGGCTCCAAAGCTACAGAGAAACCCTGTCATGGAAAAAAAACCAACAAAACTTTACACAGGAAGAAATCATATTATGATCACAAGTTACATTTTCCTTAGAAGCCCACAAGTAATTAAATGTTTTCCTTTGTCTTAATTTTCATACCATAATGTCTTCACCCCAAAGCAATGATTCTTTTATTGCTGATTAACAAAATCTTAAGCAAACTAAGTTTGCTTCAGCCAGTTCTCTTTGGGCTGGAGGGCAGCTGTTTGCAGTTTCAGCGTAGCAGATTCGATTCTACAAAAAACTTTTAACAAGTGGTCTAGTCAACCACTATTTTTCTTTATGCACAATAGGGTCATTTAATTTCCTTTTACAACTTTGTTTCTTCAAGGTGCATGCCAGAGCCTGTGGTTAATTCTGTAAGCTACATGATCAAGGAACTCAGGCTGAAGCTTGGGTGTGGGGATGTAATTGTTTTGGGGTTTTTTTATCATTAGCCTGTTTTTCCACAGGCAGAATTCATGGGTCTATAATGCATAAGACTTCCTTGTTCTTACTTTAATCCTCTGCAAATTTCACATCTAACAAAGAGGAAAGGTGACTTTTAGCCTACTTTTGACTTTAAAAATTTTTTTTATTGCTTTATAAACTGTTTTTGCTTTTTTTGTATCTCTTATTGGAGCAATAGGCAGAATAACCTAAACCGTTTCCCTAACCATCTTCACTGTGTTAGCACCTGAATCTTTTAGCCTGACTCAGAAAGTTCAATTAAATCATAGATCTAACCAATTATCATTGCTCTTATGAAAATTACCTTCATTGTTATCTGTAAATAAATTGCTCAGTGAAGAGTAGGATTTTCCCAAGAAACAGTCACACTATAGTAGACACAGTGGGATCCTTTCACATAGGAATCATACCGGAAGTATGTGGAGTTGTAATCGTTGGCTGAGAAAGCAGTAGATTAAGGCCCAGTCACTGTTGCAATGATAAAACATTTGACGCTCAACATGGGGCCCAAATTTCCACATAGGGCCTGAGAAAGTTAAAGAGAGAGAGAAAGAGAGAGAGAGAGAGAGAGAGCTTCTTTAGAAGGTGCTGTGCAGCAAGCACTTGAGCAGCTGGCAGGATGCTAAGTAAAAACGCCTGCCACAGTGTGAACACCAACTTCCTCGAGCTGGCACAGTTAAATGTAGTTCTTGGTTAAACGCAGCTCCCAGTTAAACTCTCAGCCAGGCCCACAAGCTGGCTTAAGGCCCCGCTCTCATGGACCAAGGGGTGGAGGGGCAGAGCCGACTGCCAGAAGCACCTGGAGGGCCCTAGCTGCCTCTCAGCCCTTTAAGGTTTGGTTCTCACGGTCAGAAAAGGCTACAGATACACAGTAGATTAAGACGCAGGAACATGGCAACAACAAGCAGTAGGAAGCACAGCAGAAGAAAGGGGCATTGGAAACAATGCCCCGGGCTTTGCCTCTCCAGGATAACTTTGTTATCTGGTGGCCTGTAGCCCATAGCTCCATTGCTGACTGCAGTTCCCCTGACGGTGGCCACTGACAATTAGGAGGTGTGGCCTTGTTGGAGGATGTGTGTCATTGAGGGTGAGCTTAGAGCTTTCAAAAGTCCTTGCCCAGTTTCTCTCTCTCTCTCTCTCTTTCTCTCTCCCTCCTTCCCTCCCTCCCTTCTTTTCTCCCTTCCTCCTGCCTGTGGATCAAAATGTAAGCTCTTAGGTACTGCTTCAGCCCCCCCATTCCTGGGAGCCCCCAGGCTCCCCAATATGATGGTACGGACTAACCCTCGGAAACTGTAAGCCAGCCCCCAGTTAGAGGCTATATTTTGTAAAAATAGCTTTGGTCAGGATTTTTGTCACAGCAATAGAACATTAAGACAATAGGCTAACATCAAATCCACTATCCTTCTGCCTCAGCCTCCTGAAGGCTAAGATTAGAAGCATGTGCCACCAGAACCAGCTTTGCTAGAATATTTTATAAAGAATCTTCAGATTACAGGCATGGTGGTGTACACCTACAGGCACAGACAGGAGAACTGACCATGACTTTGAAGCCAGGCTGGTCTACATAAAGTTCCAGGCCAGCTAGAGCGTGGGAGTCTGTCACACAGGAGCACGCACACACACATGCACATGGATACACACACAATCCCAAATTAAGTTTCCAAAACCCTCTTCTAACCAAAAGCCATTACCATCCAAATTGCCTATAATGCCTCAGATTTGGATGAATTCTTCTCTCAATGTCCTCAAACTAGCTGTAATAGTCTCAGGTCCTCCTTCCATAAGAGTGAGGAGAGGTATCAGGCAAGGTTTTAGTGATGAGTGTATTGTCTCCATAAAGTCCGTCTTAGTTTGTTAGCTGTTTGGTGACAATGAATTCAATAAGACATCAGATTCGATGAACATTTTCAGATGTCCTGCTGGAGTCCAGCTCCAGCGGGGTCCAGGTTCCAAAGAGGAAGTGTGAAATCAATGAGGGAAGGAGACCGACACATCTAAGTGTGAATCAGGATGGCTCCTGGTTTGTTGAAAATAGGCTACATCTTGCACACTTTGGAATTATATCATAGTTTAACCACAAGCAATAGTGAAAGTAGACTTAATGACTGGGCTGAAAGTGGTCATCAGCTTTTTTTGGCATTTTTCTTGAAGCAAAACGTAATAAGTTTAGTAAGAATTCAAGTGCCTATTGTTCTCTAAGGTTCAGTAACCTTGCCAGGTACCTTTAAACTTCTTCCTGCATGGTCTCAGCCCTTGTGGTCAGGAGGTGTCAGACACTGAGTCCTGAGAAACAAACCCATAGGAGCAGTTTTCATTCCTCAAGAGCCAGATGCAGCATGTGTCCCATGGAGCACAGCAAGCGCTGAGCTGTTTCCTAACTGCATTCCCATGCGCCTTGGTCTTATGGCTTGTTCCCCTCATAGGCTCCCAAAGGGAGAGGTCCTGACGTCTTACTCTGTTTCCATTATACTATACCATTCTGATCCTCCAGTGTATGCTTCTGTATGGCAGAGGGGAACCAAGCCAGCCTAACTTCTCCAGAATCTGTTCCTCGTGGGGCAAACCAGCTCTTGCCATTCATCCAGTAAGCCACTAGTCCTGGGCACTTTTCTATACTTTCTAACTGAACTCTTGCCCCTAATGGCCTCTGACTCTGGGTCTGGACCCACTGTTTCTCTCGGTTGTGCATTTTCATCCTTGGGGTCAGGTGTGTCCAGTTAGTAAATTGTTAACTTTTCTATTCTTGGTGTAATGGGGGGCACAGAATGGGGATTCTTTTTTTATTCTTTTCTTTTTTCTTTTTTTTATTATATTTATTTTTTTACATTTCTCCCCCTTCTCCCGGTCCCCTCCCGCTACCTCCCACCCTTCCTCCCTCCCCCTTCTTCCTTAAAAGAGGGCATGGGTGCCCTGCCCTGTTGGAAGTCCAAGACCCACACCCCTCCCTCCCGGCCTAGGAAGGTGTGCATCCAAAAAGACTCGATTCCCAAAAAGATAATACATGCAGAAGAGATAGGTCCTGGTGTCATTGTTGATGGCTTCTCCGTCCGCCCCCTTTCGCCGCCACATTCAGAGAGTCTGGTTTGATCATATGCTCATTCAGTCCCAGTCCAGCTGGATTGGTGCGCTCCCATTAGATCAGGCACACTGTCTCAGTAGGTGGACCAGCCCCTCACGGTCCTAACTTCCTTACTCATCTTCTCCCACCTTCTGCTCTTCAACTGCACCTTGGG
>PVIU01003058.1:0-154394 GCA_004026605.1 Ondatra zibethicus
TCAGGTGTACTCTGAGTAAAGTTTTGACTACTGCTGTCTGACAGGAGCAGGGAAAAAAGAAGACATGGAGTCCGATCCACTCTGAAGCTCGATAGTCCCCTCCACATACACAGTGTTTAGCAGTTGCATCAAACTGGCTGAGAGCCATGTGGGAGCCATCAGCCTCCTGTAACCCTAAGTCTAGACTCCTCTGTACTAGGAGTAATATTCCCAAATTTCAGTTGTTTGATTTTATAGCCTTGACTTGGCTAATCACATATAAAGAAAATATCCCTGCATTTGAAAGATATTTTTCTTGCCTCTGTGATAGTGAACCTAGCCTTTAACAGCCAAGCCATCTTTCTGCTGTGCATGGCAACACACTCTCTTAATCCTGGCACTCAGGAGACAGAGGTGGGGGAATCTCTGCGAGTTCAAAGCCAGCTGGTTGTACATTTTAAGTTCCAGAGCAGTCAGGGCTATGTAGAGAGACCCTGTCTTAAAAGAAAAAAGGGGACCAGGCAGTGGTCGTGCAAGCCTTAATTCCAGCACTCAGAAGGCAGAGACAGGTAGATCTCTGTGAATTCAAAACCAGTCTGGTCTACAGAGCCAGTTCCAGGACAATCAGGGCTACACAGAGAAATCCTGTCTCAAATGAACAAACAAACAAAAACAACAACAAACAATAAAAACAACAACAACAAAAATCTTTCCTTGAACTTTGTTGTAAACAGGCCAGGTCTCCTGAGTTACTTCGAGTTGCTCGGAAAGGAAGCAATCTTAGTGGCGGCTTTCCCTCCTGCCCACGCTGGGTCTCCTCTCTGTCTAAACCCTTCAGGAACCAAAGACCTGTGTCTTCTTTCTTTCTATGGGATTCTTAAGCCAACCCCACCACAAGATATTTTAGTCATTTATAGCCTATGTGAATATAAATAAATGCACTGTGCTTCTAGAATATTTGCTTCTACATTTTAATGCACAGCTGCGATCGAGAGCTTAAAAGGCTTAGTTTGTTTAAAATCTGGTGGGCAAGTAAATGGTGTAGCCTCATGACTCAGTCAGAAGACAAGACAGAGAGGCAGGAGCACCCTGTGCAGAAGCACCCTGTGCAGAAGCCTGCCATAAACATGGATGTGAGCTGCGCTGGAAAGCCAAAATGGCAATGCTACCAAAGGATGCTACTTCCAGGAAAATGGTTTAACATAGCTTTCTAATGACATTGAAATTTTGTTCTTTTAAAATATGTCCCTTTTTGAAAATATGCCTTTCATTTAAATATGTGGATACATGCACAAAATGGTCTATGTAAATAAAAGCAACTGCAATTTCACAACTTACTTAATCCAGAATTAAAAGGCACTTATCAGCCTATAATGAACACATTTCCTAAAATCTAGCTTTAGAAGAATACCATATTTGTTTAAATGTATGTTTAATAATATGACAGTTTCACATTTCATCAGCATTTTCCAAACAATTTTAATTAAGCTCATTGTACAAGTTCAATAACACTTTGTTAAGGTCTTTTACAGGCTCAGTTATGAGAGGATGATTAGTATATTAACAGAATATGACTAAATAGTATCAGGACATATGAGTTCTAATTGTATTCAATTGTTTAATTGGTATGCAGCATTACCTTCGTAACTTACATCCCACCGGGTTTGATCTTATTGTCTAAGAGATAATACTCCCAGCAGTCCCCTTCCCCATGGAATATCTCTAAGGTGCCCAGAAGCGCCTTGCTATGGGAGTCCAAACACTGCAGATCCTATGCTTTTTCTACAGACACGCATTACGGGGATGTTCAATTATAAATCAGGAACAGGAAATCCTGTCCTTTCTGATGGAGAAAGGATGGGGTTAGAACTAGTTTTTTAAATATACCACAGCATCCTACATTTCTTAACAAGCTCTGCCTTCAGAGAAATGTGTTAACTAGAACTAATCTGATGGGATATGCTGAGTCTCACCACCAATCAGGGAGAAAAGAAACACCCACCCTCAATCTACTCTAACCATCCATGCCACTGAAGAGAGGACAGGTGGGGTAAATGTGAAGTTCCCAGAGGCACAGGCTCACTAAAACAGTGAGACCTAGCCACAAAACTAGTACATTCCGTCTATTTTATTTTCCACAGTCCTACATACCTGTTCATCAAGCCCAGTAATTGGAGGAAAATTACAAGACAGACTAAAAGGCAACAGGCATGATCTGAAGAGACACAGCAGGCATGAAAGGCACAGGCAGATCTAGCAGGGATGTGAGACAGTGATGATTGAGATGCTGAGGGTGCTAATGGCTAACACAGACAGCATGCAAATAATAGATAAGCAACATAGGCAGAGGGATAGAAAAGCTGAGAAAACCAACAAGAAAACATGAATATGAAAAACACCAAAGAGAGTCTTTAATGGGCTGACTTTAGACAGGCCATGGCTGAGGAAAGAACCTTCGAGTTTGGGAACATCTCAGTAGAAACCTAAAGAGAAATGCACGAAAAACAATGGGACAGAATATCTGCACCTGAAGGACAGCCATGAGCTAATATGTCAGTGGGAATTAAAGAAGGCGAGAGAAAGAAATTAACAGGACAAACACGTGAAGCAATAGACACTGAGAATTTCCCCTAGGCATATCATTTTAAAACCCCAGAAAGTTAAAGAAAGAGGCCAGAAAGAAAAAGCCTTTCCCTATAAAGGAATAAAGACAAAAATATCTTCACCATCTCCTCACAGACCATGCAAGCAAGAAGAGACCGGAGAGAAATAACAAAATTGTTAGAAGAAAAATGACCAGCCTAGAATTTTGTACCCTGTGAAATTGTTCTTCAAATGAGAAGGAGAAATACTTTGTTCACCCAAAACTAAGAGATCTGCTATCAGAATTCCTGCCTTGCAAGGGATGGACAAAGAAATTCTTTAATAAGAAGTAAAAGAGTAAAGGCCAGAAACAGATCTTCTTGAAAGAAGAAAGCACTGGAATTGGTGTAAGGAAAGGTAAAACAAAAAATTTTCTTTCCCTTATTCTTTACGAATAGCATAGCAGTTTGTTCAAAATAATAACAGTAGGGCTGGGATGTAGCTCAGTAGGTAGAGGGCTTGCCTAGCATGAAGGAAATCTGGTTATGATCCCTAGCACTTGGGAAACCAGGCCTGGTGGCTCATGACTGTAATCCTAGCACTTGGGAGGTGGGAGCAGGAGGATCAGAAGTATGAGGTCGTTCTTGGCAACATGGTGAGTTCAGTGCAGCCTGAGCTATATGAGGCCCTATTGTAATGATTGTGATAACCAGTGATGTCTTTGGAATGTGTAATTCCAAGTGGAAAGTATAAATTAGAATTACTTTGTTATTATAAGATACCAGCACTAGCCATGAGGTTGTGTAACAGGCATTAGATGGCTCTCCCTAGCTGTGACAGATACCAACTTACAAAGAGGACAGGTTTATTTTGGGTCTCGCTATTAGAAGTTTCAGGTATGACGAATGATTGGCCCTGTTGCTTTGGGGCCTAGAATAAGGCAGTATGTGGGCTTCATGGCTAGGACATGAAAGAGATGATGGGACTGGGATCCAATAATACCTATCAAAGTCATGCCATCAATGACCAGAGACTTCCCACTAGGCTCTACCTCTTGAGAGGTCTACCACCTACTCCCCAATAGTGTCACCATTAAGGGACCAAGCCTTTCAGAGACTTAACCAAATCATAGCATAGTATTGTTTAATAATGGCCCAGACTGGCTATAAACATACACTGAAAACCCAAAGATGCACAAAAATGAGGGAAAACAATGTATAACTGATATATAACACCATAAAAGAACAAAAAATGAGGTCATATAAAACTACCAATTAAACCACAAAGAAGCAAGTAGTTGGGGTACATGATGTTATATGTTTAAAGAAGCACCAGTGAAAGAGACAGAGGGGAAAGGGAGGGAGAGAGGGAGGAAAGAATGAATGAATGAATGAACAAGGCCAACAAATTGAAAACAATGAGAAATATGGCAGCTATTAATCCAACTATCAGAAATCAATCTGAGTACCAGTGAGCTAAATGCACCTATTGAAAGACGGAAATAGTTCCAAGAAACCAGATCCAACTAAATGCTGTCTGCAAGAAGTTCATTTTAAATATGAAAGTACACTGAGAATTAAAAGTAAACAGAGGGCCGGGCGGTAGTGGCATACATCTTTAATCCCAGCACTTGGATCTCTGTAAGTCTGAAGACAGCCTGGTCTACAAAGTGAGTTCCAGGACAGTCAGGATACACAGAGAAACCCTGTCTCAAAAGAACAAACAAACAAAAAAGTAAACAGAGAAGCTGGGTAAAGTGGCATGCACTTGTAGTTGTAGATACTGGGTAGACTAAGACATGAGGACAAGTTTGAGGCTAGTCTGAGTACCAAAGTGAGACCCACCCCTTGGTGTGGGAAGGATGAGATAGGCCTGATAATGCTGTTCCTGAAGAAGTAGCTAGAGAGATGGCTCAGTATTTGAAGACCAATTGCTGAACAACCATGATGAGCTAAGCTTACATCTCAGTGTTCACAGAACAAGCTGAATGTGGTCTCTCAAAGGTTATAGTCCAGCACTGTGGAGAACAGAGACTAGCTGAGAAAACAAGAACTCCAGGTTCAGAGAGACACTGCCTCAAAGGAATAAAGCATAGACTGAAAGAGGAGGACACTTAACACTGTCCCCAATCCCACCCTTCACCCCACCTCAGTGTACACATGCACACGCATGCACGCGCACACACACACACACACACACATGCACACACATAAACATACATGGGAGGAGGTTAAAAAAATATTTGTCTATGAATAGGCTCTTCAAAGACTCATGCCCCATGATTAGAAAAAAAAAAGAGCAAACATATAAATGTGTGCTACACTAACAATAATCAAAAGCATGAGTAGCAGCTTTAGAAAGCATAATTAATCTCAGACACATGAGACATCAGACCAAGAAAATTTATCCAAGGTTAAGAAGGGTGCTACATGACAGTATAGGTGGCAATTCTCCAGGGAGATCTAACAGTCCTTAGTGTCCACACGCCAAATAAGAGCCTCAAAATCTACATAGTAAAAGCTAATGTAACAGACATTTATAGACGACTTCATTTTCATCAAGCTCACACAGAACATTCACCAGGACAGGCCACGTTCCAAGACAGGGCACAGGTCAATAAATTTAGAAGAATATAAAAATCATACAGTATCTATTTTCAGACTACAGCAGAATTAAACTAGACATCAGTAAAACTATAGCTAGAAAGCCCAAAAATATCTTGGAAATTGAACAGCACACCTCTAAATAATACATGGGTTAAGGAATAATGAGTGGGGAAAGGTCAATTATTTTAATTGAGTGAAATGAAAATATAGCCTATTAAACTTTGTGGGGTGCAGCCAAAGTGGTGCTTAGAGGAAGCAGGAGGTTTTCTGAGGAGAAGCTGAAGGGCGAAGGCGACCTCAAGAGACTACGAGCTTCCCTCCCCTACCTCTGAGCAAAGAGAACAGCAAATTTTAGGGCCAACCAAGAAAGCTAGATGTCTTTGTTTTTTCCCAGCAGAATTTGGTCTCTTAATGATTCGTGTGTAGGACAGGCTTCCAGTGCAAATGACGTGGATCACTAAAGTGCGTTCTAGTACTTTCTCAGTGACTTTACACTCTAGCTCCTTTCTTCTCTATCCAGCAACACTGTCTTTATCAGCAGTTTTTTGTGATCACACAGCTTTTTTTCAGGTCTCTCTCTTTTCTCTCTCTCTTCTTTAATATTCCAAGGTCTGGTTGTAAAAAGATGACTAAAACATGGCATGTGCTCTCAAAATCTGGCTAAGGAAATTGTATATACATGTATATCACATATATACACACAATATATCATAAAAGGCACCACACTGATATGAATAAAACAGTACAGCAATTACTATTTCTCAGTGAGGGAAAGAAGAGTGGGCACACACACAGGAAAAGGTCTCAGAGCTGGGCTTTGAAGACTACAGCAAGAAACAAATATTCTAGGGGGGAAAAGAACTTCTTAAGTACAGTACAAAGCAATACATTAGCAGTGCTAGTTGAGAGAGCAGCCTACACTGAAGGCTAATGAGATAAAAGTACAAAGACAGATTGGGAGCCAAACTCTCAGCTAGACATCCCATCATTGACACCTTCCAGCACATCCACCATCCTCCCAGAGGCAGATTTCAATGAAACTGAATTAGGCCAAGAGCTACTCTTCTACAATACAACATTCATTGGGAAATAAACATGAAAAGAGAGATATGTAAAAGATAAAGTAATACCCCCAATGTAATTATTTTCATTCATTGGTAAATATTCAATTAATAAATGTGATGTGCACCAATGCTATCAATCAATGGCTGATGCCCCTTCCAAAATGAACAGATCAACGCACTGTGTGGGCATGCCTGCTCTGGTCTGTGCTTTGCTTGCTGTCTTAGTGATAGCCAATCACTGAGAGAACTAACATTGTTGTGCATGTGGCTCACATATTTGGTCCTGAGCTCAAGTGTTAGAGAATCCAAAAAGCCTTTATAAAGGTGGATTTAAACACACTCATACCTTGCTCAGGGAAAGGCTATAATGAATGCATAAACAGATCTGTCTGAATATTTGTAATTCTATTCTTTTCAGTTCCCTTCTTCAGAATAGCTCATGAGCGCTTAGAGCAGGGACTAGCCTCTCTGCTTTATGGAGTCATCCAAGTTCTTAATCTGGTGATAAAACAGCTGCTCTGAATTTGCAGGGGAAAACCCGCAACTTTTAATTAGTATTGTTTTACCTTGTAACAATAAGTTTATATCAGGACTCAGGAAGCGAAGGCAGGATGGTTGTAGCATGGAGGCCAGCTTGGACTACACAGTAAGATAGCAGGGCCTTGTCTAATAAATGAATAAAAACTTAATATTCTTGAAAGTTGATTTATATAAAAATTTATGAATGAATCAGCACAGCAGAATGAAAACTCATAAAGAGTTCTCCAATTTCATCATTAAGCCTAAAACCTAATCTAAAATAAACACTTAAAAAGTAAGATATGCACCATGATTAAATCTGACTTCTGCAAGCAATGTAGAAAATCAAGGTCTTAGACCATATTCACAAAATAAAAGGATTTTAAAAACACTTAATCATCTCAATAGATGCATAAAAAGCATTTGACAAAAGTCAACACATTTCTTAGTTACTCAAGGGTGGCTGGTGGGGTGGATCAAAAGGTAATGGAGCCATCTACCAAGCCTGATGACCTGAGTTTGATCTCCAGAACCTACATGGTGGAAGGGGAGAACTGACTCCTAAGAACTGTCCTCAGACCTCTACATATATGCTGTGGCACACAAGCAACTGTGTTTATGTGAGTGAACACATGCACACACACACACACACACACACACACACACGCACATGCACACTATAGTAGTATTAATAATAATAAATTTGAAATACACTTAACACATCAGAATAACAGAATAAAACCTCTTTGACCTAAGCAAATATAAAAAGTTCACAGTCAACCAATTCATTGTCACAAACCTGTAATCCTAGCATTCGGGAGGCTGATGCAGGAGGACTGTGAGTTCCAGGTCAGCCTGAGCTACATAGTGAGATCCTCACTCAAAGCAAAAAAGAAAGTAAGAAAATTCATACCTAATATCATTTTAATTCCTGAAAACTTTCCTTCTAGAAGCAAGAACAAAGGAGGGCTGCCTACTCTCACCACTATCGCTGGAGAAAATGTCATGACCAAGACAACTTGCAGAAGGAAGGGCTTGTTTGTCTTATGGTTCCAGAGGGTAAGAGTCCACCATGATGGGGAAACATGGCAGCAAGCAGTCATAGTGGTCGGAGCAGGAAGCTGAGAGCTCACATCCTCAACCACAAGCAGGAAACAGAGAGAGTCAATTGGACAAAGGGTGAGGCCTTAAGCTCTTAAACCCAGTGACACACTTCCTCCAGCAAAGCCACACCTCCTAAGCTCCCCCGCCCAACAGCACCACCACCCAATACTCTGTCTCCTCTTGCTGCCTGTGGATCAAGATGTAGGACTCTCAGCCCCTTCTCCAGCACCTTATCTGTCTTCATGCCACCATGCTTCCCACCATGATGATAATGGGCTAAACCTCTGAAACAGTAAGCCAGACCCAGTCAAATGTTTCCTTTTCTAAGAGCTGCCATGGTCATGGTGTCTCTCCACAGCAATAGAAACCCTAAGACAGCTCCTATCTCATATACAGAAATATTAACTAAACAAAAATCCAAGATTTGAATAAGAGAATGTTCTGGCTAGTTTTATGTCAATCTGACACAAGCTAGAGTTATCTGAAAGAGGGACCCTAAATTGAGAAACACTTCCAGAAGATCCAGGTGTGTAGGGCATTTTTCTTAATTAGTGATTGATGGAGGAGGGCCCAGCCCATTGTGGGTGGTGCAATCTCTGGGCTGGTGGCCCTGGGTTCTATAAGAAAGCAGGCTGAGCAAGCTAGTAAGCAGCATTCCTCCATGGGCTCTGCATCAGCTCCCACCTCCAGGTTCCTGCCCTGTTTGAGTTCCTGTCCTGATTCCCTTCAATGATAAGCAGTGAGATGGAAGTATGAACCAAATAAACCCTTTCTTAACCAACTTGCTTTTTGGTCATGGTGTTTAATTGCAGCAATAGAAACCCTAACTAAGACGGAGAGTTAAAACTATAAAACTCGTAGAAGAAAATATAGGTATAAACCTTCATGGCCTTGTATTTGACAATAATTTGTTTTATATATGATATGTAAAGTAAAGCAGGCAAATTAAAAATAGATACACTGGACTTCATCAAAATTTAAAACTTGCAGATGGAAGTGGTGATGCACATCTTTAATCCCTGCATCAGGGATCTCTGTGAATTCAAGGCCTGCTTGGTCTACACAGCAAAGTTCCAGGTCAGCTAGGGATACATAGCAAAACTGTTTAAAAAGTAACAATAAACTTTTGTGCATTAGAGGACAGCACATCAAGAAAGCAAAGAGACAACCTACTGAATAGCACAAGATACTTTTTATTGTTTTTATTGAGTTATACATTTTTCTCCACTCCCCTCCTTTCCTTCATTTTCCCCTTCTACCTCTCCTGTGACCCCCATGCTCCCAATTTACCCAGGAGATCTTGTCTTTTTCTCATTCCTATGAGCAGAAGACACTTTTAAGCCACCTATCTGGTAAGGGTCTTATACCCAGAATATATAAAGAACTTTCAAAACTCAACAATAAAAGAACTCATTTGAAAACAGGCAACAGACTTGAAAAGACACTTCTAAAAGACAACAGATGTGTCTCCAGCAGGGACGTGATACTTGAGATCATGATTCTTAGGGAAATATAAATCAAAAGCACAGCAAGGTCCAACTTTATATCCAGTAGGATTAACCATAATTTTAAGATGGACAAAGTAACAAGTGTTAACAAAGATACAGGAAAAATGAAACCCTCTTGCATTGCTGATGGGAATGTAAGATGGTTCAGTCCCTCTGGAAAGGTTCAGCAGTTCCTCAAAGGGCTAAACACTGACATTAACACATGCTGTAGTGATTCCACTGTTCTGTATACACCCCAGGGAACTGAAAGCAGAAACCCAAACTGACACACACTGATGTTCACTGCAGCATTATTCACAAGAGCTCACAAGCGGAACACTCCACAAGTCTATCAACAGATGAATAGATGTGTTTAAATGTGGTAAGCACAGAAAAGAAAATGGTATCCAGCCACCAAAGAATGGAGTTCTGATTCATCCTACCACCTGGATGAGCCTCAAGGATCATAGGGTGAGAGAAATAAGCCCGATGGAAAGGAACAGTAAAATTCCACTTACACATAGTGGACTTAAAGGCCAAGTTCATCAAGATAGAAAGCAGAAGCTTAGTGGAATGGGAATGAGGAGTTATTACTTAATGTTGACAGTGTGACTTTTTAAAAAAGGTTTAAACAAGAGTGGTGGTGGCTTCACAACACAGTAAATTTAATTAACGCCACCAAACTTCACACTTACAAATGAAAATATGAGCTGGCAAGGTAGCACACACCACTATTCCCAATGCCTGGAAGGTGGAGGTAAGAAGATCAGGAGTTCAAGGTCAACTCAACTCAGTTACTTCATGAACTCAAGTCCATATGAGGTTCTGGCTCAAAAATCAATACAAATGAACATAAAAGCCAAATGGCATAAATATGCATGTATCTTTTTAAACAATGTTTTTAATGTTCTAAAACAACTTTTATTTTAAAATAATCTAATAAACAACTTTATAATTACATATCATATATACCTTATATAAAAAGCATATAGTATACATATATATGTATATATCCAAGTGTGTAATTTATATGGTAGGTGATCTATATTCCAACAAAACTTTTTATAAAGAAGAAAGGAAAAGGAACGAGCTCTTAAGCTATGAAAGGATATGGAGGAACTTTGGAGTATATTGACCATGAAAGAAACCAACCTAAAAAGCTTTATGGGTCTAAACTTGTGACATCTGGAGAAGGAAGAACTATAAAGCCCAGTGGTACCCAGGGCCAAGAGGGTGAGGGTGGGTGGAAAGACACATTTAAGGGAGTGAAAGAACCCTGTTTAATAGTGAGTGGTAGACACGGGACATTATGTCTTTCCAAAATATACAGAACTGTGTGACACATATGATCTATGAACATTATCAACACTGGCTGCCACTTGTAGAAAATGAACTTTCACTGATGTTAGTAATAGAAAGACTGTTTGTACAGGTGAAGAAGGGCACGTAGAAATTTTTTATATAATTTTTGTATCTTAAAAATGTATATTTTAGGGCAGGTGGTGGCGCACGCCTTTAATTCCAGCACTTGGGAGGCAGAGGCAGGCAGATCTCTGTGAGTTTAAGAGTTTGAGGCCAGTCTGGTCTACAGACCAAGTTCCAGAACAGGCTCGGAAAAAAAATGTAGTTTTAAAATGCAGTAACCATAGAGATTACTTTATTCTCTCTTCATGATTTAAAGCCTATCACTTTAAACACAAATTATAGCTTTGCATTCCTAATGCAAAGAAAAGGAATGCTGGCTCGTCACCTTTGCAAATACTTTGGCACCAATCTACTTCAATACTTTGTCATCTCCTCTCCACACCCTGAATTATTTCATGACCTGAATTTGTGGACGTCTGTTAAGTAGGTCCATCTCAATACCTTTGAAGTTTCCAAAGTCCCTAGAAACACTTCTCTAAATAATGAATAAATCCCAATCTAATTATAATTATGAGTTATGCTGACATCATTATACAAACCGCCATGCTACCTCCTTTCATCTGCTGTGTCTGCTTTTCTATGAGGTGCCACTGGATCAGGGTGGTCTGAACAAACATATTGTTCTTCCAGTGCCACATTCAACACAGAGGATGGAAATGAGAGCTAGACTATCAAGAACAGAGGTGGCAGGGATGTTTAAGAACAACTGTTCCAGCCCAGTGTGATGGCGTGCACCCATTATCCTAGCACGTGACAGGAGAAGCTCAGGACAGCCTAGACTGCATAACAAGACACTGGGAAAATCAAGAACCACCTTGCTCCAGGCCAGGGCTTAAACCGTCTGCCCTGCACTCATGTCTTCATGGCACACTGTCAATTTTTTACAAACTGTTGGTTACCTTGGTCTTTTCCAGCTTCGTCTATGTGTTGGAAATCTTTTAGCATTTGAAGGTTGCACAACCCCTCTCTGCAACACTGAATAACTTTCTTGGAGCCGTTCTTGATGAGGTAGTCCATCAGGGAGAGGCATTTGTACACATGGCGCCAGTTCTTCCCATGATCACCCAGTCGTTGCCACATCATGTGCATGATCTTGGAGAGGGAGGCCGTGTTGAAAGTCATGTCACTGATGGCTAGCATCAGCGAGCTGGAGGGACCCCAGGGGTCATTGGAAGTTGCTTCCCTGACTTTTATTTCAGCCTCTGAGTAATTTTTCACGAAGTTTTTCACTTGCCTCCTGAAAGCCATAGCTAGAGTTGAATGTGAAGGTAAAGCGGGGTGAGAGTGATGGGAGCAGAATGGCTGGTTTACAGGGCTTCTGACAGGAGATCTGTCCCGGGTTCTACAGCTCTCAAGAACAAATGATTCATCTCCACGCGATACAGTATCGACTTCCTGTAAGGGAAGTGCGAAAAATATGTAAGTTCCTTAAAAAAAAATATCTACAGGAGACCAAGTCAGTCTCAAAAAACAATCTAGATTTAGTTTCCAAGTCAGCCTGTCCAGGAGGAGGGGACTATATAAAGGGTTCTTAGGGTGAGCACGGCAAAATCCCTCACAGGGTTGACCTCCTTAACCCAAAGAATTGTAGGTAGTCTATCTGTCCCCAAAAGTTCCAGCGGAAATAAATATACAGTGAGTATAAAGGCTTACATGGGGAGTAGGCAAGCTAGTATTGAAGGGGGACTTTGCACTCTGGCATCTTAACATATTCTGCCATTATACGAACACTGTGTCCTGAAATCATTTAAATGGTGATGAAAACAGTGTGAGACACTCCTAGTGCCCTAATCATGCTCCCTCTAAAAGGCACTAAATCAAACCTACATAGATTCTACTTTCTTGTCCATCTAGGGAGCGAGCACTAAGACAAATACTTCTACCTCCTCGGATCTACAACTAATGCACAGTACCCAAAGCCAGTATATTAGCCTAGACAAGGCTAGCAAACTAGAGAGAAAGGTTCGATTACTCTCTTTACTCACTTTCGGGGGGCGGGGGGGAAGATAAGGGATTTAAATTCAAAAGTGTCAAAGTGATGGAATTCCCTAAAACCTGGAGTGATTACCATGTCTGACAGCTTCCCAAATATACAGAAAAGGAAGGTATTTAGGTTACGCATTAAAACTTAAAAGGGGTATGCACCCCAAGAATCCGCAGGATGCTTGTGAATTAGCAGTTTATAATTTACATGAAGCTGTTCCCTTCCTCTTTTTCATTACTCTGCAGGAAGGTGAGTCACTTTTTTGCAGTTTCTCTGGTGACTCACCTCCGACAGCGACCAAGGCACTGTGCCAAATTGATTTCAAGCCCTGATGAGCATCCAGACCCACTGAAGCCTAGATGAACAATAATCAGATTTTACTATCGAAGCCACACACACACACAAGAGAAAAATCAAATTCATAATGACTGTTTGTTATTTTTAGTTTTGTTTTCTTGACCTCCTCGGCTCCTAGCTCATGCCTGATTAACTGGTGTGTTGAAGGAAGACATAATTTTCAGATGCATAGTAAAAGAACTATAACCTTTTTAAAAAAAAACAAAAACAAAAAAAACAGGAGATCATTAGCCCTTCTGCTCTGTCTCTTTTTGATAAAAACCCATGCACTCTCAAATAAATGAGAGAGGAAATATAATCAATTTAATTAATATTTCTCAGAAAGAGACCATATCCATGAAGAAAAAGAAAAGTGTGTGTCTCTAACTTTCTGATTATCTCCTTTGCACTCTGAATACAAGCATTTTGTCTGACTTCCTCCTGCAGCAAAAACATGATTTATAATGTTCCAATAAGCTATTAAAACTTTCGGTTTCTACTGTCCTTTTTTTTCTCCTCTACTGAACTCACTCTGTGCAGCGCTGCACTGTAACACCAGCATAGAAAAACAAATATTGATCTGGGTCTTCATAAATCTATGTTTTAGAGAAACCATTTTAGAATCATAACTTGCTGGAATTGAACAGTTGTTAAAATCTTTTGTTTTTATAGCTACCTATCTATATTTTGCAAAGATTGTGCTCATTATTCAGTTTTCCTGTATTCTCTAAGCTGCATCCTTAAATATTTGAAATGTTTTCTTAGACATTTTCTGGCCCAGAAAAAAAATTAAGAGTATTCTAACCCAAAATAGTTTAAAATAGATGTGCCTAGCATCGTGCCAAAACTAAATACTCTCCCAACTGTTACAGTGCCACAAAGAAAAAAATCTAGATAGGTAAATTAATATCACTCACTCACATACAGTGACATGAACACACAATGAGTTACCATTTTACCATAAGGAATTCAGTAATTGGTGTCGGTTGTAAGTGATGTGACCTTATGTTTTAGACACTCGACTATAGAGAAATGCTGGCTGCTCATACCCTGAGGTAACCTAGAGATTTATAACTAAAGTCATATGCTGCAGGTGCTTCAGTCAAGGATGACTGCGGTCACATAAAATTACATCACCGAGTGACGTCATGGCCATCTTAGTTTGGGTAAGTACATCCTATGTTTGTGTAGACCCATTAGTGCATATCTCAGAATGTGCCTGTCATTAAGCACCTCGTGACTCTACGGCATCTGAGACAAAATCAGTGGCAAGGAGGAAAGTTTCCACACTTGACTCTCAGGCGTCTGACTGCCCACGTCACCATCACATTGAGGAATGAGAGGGAAGAAGGCAATTCACGCCCCAGATTCATTACCCTCTGACTCCATCTCACTATAAAGGTCACTCTGTCATACTCTTTCCAACACACAATTGAGCTCCTTCTTGGCACTTAGATTTCTTTCATGACATTTAAAATAATATGTACTTAACTACTTGTTGTTTGGCTATGGTAAATAACACCAGACTAGAAGCTCCCCAAGGGCTTTGACCTGACTGTCTGACCACTACAGTCCTATACCTAAGGACTCCCTTGCCATGGTGGAAACCCAGGACACATGTGAGAGGTGAATGACCAAATGACTGAATGATCCTGCTCTAGGACAACTTTCACTTTCAAGCATGACATTTTAAAAGAATCTAGCTCCTGGAACTGTCATGTATGCAAAAGCCTAGAATTTGAGCAAATATTTTTGAAGAAATCAGCAAATATCTCTTGAGAATGACTTATATGGTTTTGTGAAGAACTGTGAATCGTGTTTCTATGGTCAAAAACTTTCTGTCTAGCTGAGGAACTTTCTTGATTAAATATTTCTGAAGCAAACACATGATGAAGTCAAATCTCTCCCTGTGTCTCTGCATGCGCGTGTGCACACAAGTGAGCACCTGGTCTGGAAGACGTCTCTTGGTTTTCTTTTTGGATCTGCCCGTTTCCCCAACATTGTTCCTTCCCTGCCATTTTGTCAGAATCATAACAAGAAAACATTTATCAGGTTATGTTAAACTGGTGATCCACAATCCCACACAATTTCCTCGAGGCCAGTTGAACTGTGGAGTTTTGCCGTTGTTTTGAAAGGTATTGCAGTGCCTGTACCACACATTCCTGAACACGCAGTGAGGGGTGAAGACACTCGGCGCAACAAACCCCACCAACAGATTCGCAACAAAAACATGTAGATATTTGGAAGAGGTTCTAAATGGCCTCATTTCAATTCAGATTTCACTACTAAGTTAAAAAGGGAAATTAGTCTTTGAAACTTCAGATTTCACAATCGAAAATAAAGGATTGAAGAACTAGACAGAGAGGGTGGAGAGCTGATTCAGCGATTAAGAGCACTGACTGCTCTTTCAGAGGACCAGGGTTCTAGTCTCAGCACTCATATGGTGACTAACACTTTCTGTAACTCCAGTTCCAAAGGATCCAACACCTCTTCCGGCCTCTACAGGCACTGTACATATGTGGTGTACAGATGTCCATGCAGACAAAAACCCCATACACAAAATAAAAAGAAATATAAAATAAATAACCAAACCAACCAACCAGAGGAACTACACAAACACTTGGGACAATAATAACAATAACATCTAAGAAACTGAGCACCTGAGCCAGGTGGCGCACACCTTTAATCCCAGCACTGGGAGGCAGAGGCAGGCGGATCTCTGTGAGTTCGAGGTCAGCCTGGTCTACAAAAGCTAGTTTCTAGGACAGGCTCCAAAGCTACAGAGAAACCCTGGCTCGGAAAAAAAAAAAAAAAAAAAACAAACAACAAAAGGAAGAAAGAAAGAAAGAAAGAAAGAAAGAAGGAAGGAAGGAAGGAAGGAAGGAAGGAAGGAAGCACCCAATGGCATCTCTGGGAGGACACATTTGAGACAGAGCTAGAAGGAAAGCACAGTTCTTGTTTGTTCCAGTTCTACCTACAGACTGGAGTTTGGCTTGGAGGAAATAGGCTCTGGCCAGTATTATTAACCAAACCCTTACAGAGAATACAGTGGCACTGTTTTGATGGCGAGAACTCCACACTGAAAGAGGCAGAGAAGCTTTTCTGAGCCACTTATTTCCCAAAGCTTATTACATGACAACCTCCGTCCTAGGCAAGGAAGGGGTAAGGGAAACAGGTGCACAAGGCACAATCCCCACCCTACCTCCCAAAAGAAATGGCCACCACGGCTTTGACAGGTGTCACCTCAGTGCATTTAAGATCCAACGGCAGGGATTTGAGGTCCATTCCCTAAATCATGGCATCTCTGAACCTTGGTTCCCTCATTTACAGCATAAAGAACAACACCACATAGGGCTATGGAGAGGAAGAAAGACAAAGGTTTGGAGAGTATTCTGAAAAATGGAGGCTAGAGACCGAGAGAATCAACTTCCGCTGGACAGGGTTTTTCCTGGCACCCCTAATTTGTTTGTTCAATAGGAAGCTCAGAACAATGAGCCAGGTCACTGGGTCACACAGGAGACGCAGGCTGATGACTGCGCAAAAATGTACAGAGATTCCTCAGATGGGCAACTTCACTGATGAAATTTCTGGAAGGTAGGCGGAGCCGCATGACATTGGGTAGTGGCAGCCTCAGAACCCTCGACCTGCCTGTCGTGTGCCTTGGCTGAATGGTGGCAACAGGAAAGTTAGGCGGGAAGGCTGCTGGTGGCTTCCTCCATCTACTCTCTGCTCCACACTAGAGATTACTGCCCAGTCACCTACCTGGGAACCTCTTCCCCGTCAAAATCAAACCCCCAGGCCCTTCGGCCTCCTCAAAGAGACCCAGGAGCCCATGCCGTTGCCCACTTCCGCTTCTGCTTCCTCACTTCCGGCCCCTTAGCGCCCACCACATGCAGAGCCTCTAGCTGGGTGTCTCCAGCAGGTTCATTCGTCCTGGCCAGAGAGGATCAAACAGATGGAAGACAAACGTTCTTGTTATACAATCTCGGTCAGTTGGCACTGTTCTAATTTTGCTTTCTACATTTTCGCAATTTGTGTTACTATTGTAAATGGACCAGAAACGCCATCCTACAGGCCCTGACTGCCACCTCAGAGGTTAAAGCGGCTAATAGCCTGGAGGTGTAAAGCAGTGTATCTAACGGTCAGCGATGAAGTAGCTCCAAGGACAGCTCCAGGTCTCACCGAGGGCTAGTCTTTGATATATTTAGCCCATCAGCAGTGAGCACAGGCTTTGTACCGGGCGGGAAGGACCCAGAGATAAAGCACAGCCCTATGCTGCATGAGTTTACAGATTAGTGGAGGTGACAGGCACAGTCGCCGAAGATTGTGACAAGATATGTGTTGCATAATGAGAGAGGAAAGAGCATCTAATTCTGCCAAGGTGTATTTAAGGGCAGATTTCACAGAACACTTTACATCTGAATTAAATCATAAAGGAAGTTCACAGGGCAGACAAAGAAGAAGACATCAGAGACAACAGATGTATCATGTATAAAGACACAAAAGCAGCGAACGTCTATTATCTCAGAAAAACTCTGAGTCCTCTAGTCACTGTGACTGTGGAAAAAGCTATTAGAGGAACAACAGTAGAGGAAGATAAGTGACAGGCGAGTCCCAAAGAGTCTTGTCCCTATGGACATTGACAGTATAATTGAGTCCATGTTTTAAAGCTCGTTGGTAACTGAATGAAATGTTGACTAGGGTGTAAAGACTGGAGGGTAGGAAAATACTTCATGGTAAAAAGTAAGGTTTGTTTTTACCCACCACGGCTTCAATTACTGTAATAGTCAACGTTATTGATACCGACATGTTGATAAGGAAATAAAATAAAAATCATGAGAGGCATGAAAGAAGTTGGTGTATTCGAAATATTATTTAACTGGAAATAATATAATTAAAGCATAGCCAGAAGCAGCCTGGAAAAACAGCCTGAAAAGGCAGTCTGGGAAACAGATTGTCTGGGGCCTTGAATGTCATTCAAAGATATTTAGGTTTTATTCAATGAAGTAGTGAGGGAACGAACGAGAATTTTATACATTACGTTATAATTTTCATAATGTATGTCTTATGTACATTTCAAAGATCTGTTAAAATTGGTCATTATCATCCTATTTTACATTAGAGGAACTGCATTCCCTCTCTACCGTTAAGAATCTGCTGGATGCTAGGCACCATGCTACACCATGAGAATGCAAGGAGATTGTAGTCTGAGCAAAGCCTCCAGCATAGAGGACTGACGTGACAAAGGCAGCCATAGAGTACAACAGGAGCAAAGAAAATACTTCCTGGAGGAGGTGAGCTTGTAGGAAGACGTGGGTGATAAGGATTGCTTAGGATATCCAATAAGTGAAAGCTTTCACTGGGCCCTCAGCCCTAATCACCAGTGTCCAGCTCTGTCCTCATTCCCCCAACCTAAAGACAATCTTCTGTCTTTGATTGTGAGCTCCATTGATAGTTTCTTTTCTTTTTTTATTTAATTCTTTTATTGATATTTATTGAGCTCTACACTTTTCTCTGCTCCCCTCCCTGCCTCTCCCCTCTCCCCTTCAACCCTCCCCCAAGGTCCCCATGCTCCCAATTTGCTCAAGAGGTCTTGTCTTTTTCTACTTTCTACTTCCCATGTAGATTAGATCTATGTAAGTCTCTCTTAGTGTCCTCATAACAATGAGTTATGAGGGATTGTCTAAACCCTCTGGGATTGTGGTTTGTAGGTTGGCTTTCTTTGCTTTAGGTTTAAAAACTACCTATGAGTGAGTACATGTGATGATTGTCTTTCTGTGTCTGGGTTACCTCACTCAAAATAATGTTTTCTAGCTCCACCCATTTTCCTGCAAAATTCAAGATGTCGTTATTTTTTTCTGCTGTGTAGTACTCCATTGTGTAAATGTACCACATTTTCCTTATCCATTCTTCGATCGAGGGGAATTTAGGTTGTTTCCAGGTTCTGGCTATGACAAACAAAGCTGCTATGAACATAGTTGAGCACATGCCCTTGTGGCACGATTGAGCATCCTTTGGATATACACCCAAAAGTGATATTACTGGGTCTTGAGGAAGGTTGTTTCCTAATTTTCTTAGAAATCGCCACACTGACATCCATAGGGGTTGTACCAGCTTGCATTCCCACCAGCAGTGCAGAAGTGTTCCCTTTTCCCCACAACCTCTCCAGCATAAGCTGTCATCAGTGTTTTTGATCTTGGCCATTCTTACAGGTATAAGATGGAATCTCAGAGTTGTTTTGATTTGCATTTCTCTTATGACTAAGGATGTTGAAGATTTCCTTAAGTGCCTTTCAGCCATTTTAGATTCCTCTGTTGAGAGTTCTCTGTTTAGGTCTGTACTCCATTTTTTTATTGGATTATGTGATCTTTTGGTGTCCAATTTCTTGAGTTCTTTGTATATTTTGGAGATCAGACCTCTGTCTGATGTGGGGTTAGTGAAGATCTTTTCCCATTCTGCAGGCTGTCGTTTTGTCTTGTTGACCATGTCCTTTGCTTTAAGAAGCTTTTCAGTTTCAGGAGGTCCCATTTATTGATTGTTTCTCTCTGTGTCTGTGCTGCTGGGGTTATATTTAGGAAGTGGTTCCCTGTGCCAATGCGTTCAAGTGTACTTCCCACTTTCTCTTTTATAAGGTTCAGTGTGGCTGGCTTTATGTTGAGGTCTTTGATCCATTTGGACTTGAGTTTTGTGCATGGTGATAGATATGGGTCTATTTTCATTCTTCTACATGTTCATATCCAATTATGCCAGCACCACTTGTTAAATATGCTTTCTATTTTCCATTTGATATTTTTTGCTTCCTTGTCAAAAATCAGGTGTTTGAAGATGTGTGGATTGATATCCGGGTCTTCTATTCAGTTCTCCTGTCTGTTCTTATGCCAATACCAGACTGTATTCAGTACTGTAGCTCTGTAGTAGAGTTTGAAGTCAGGGATTGTGATGCCTCCAGACGTTCTTTTATTGTACAGGATTGTTTTGGCTATCCTGGGTTTTTTGCTTTTCCATATGAAGTTGAGTACCGTTCTTTCAAGGTCTTTGAAGAATTTTGCTGGGATTTTGATGGGCATTGCATTGAATCTGTTGCATTGATATTTTCACTCACCATTCTACACGCTATACTGTGAGGCCAGAGATTGCAATTTTGGGAGCGGGCAGGGGGAGAGTTCCAAGACAGGGATTTTTCTGTGTAGCCCTAGCTGTCCTGGAACTCACTCTGTATACCAGGCTGGCCTCAAACTCAGAGATCCTCCTGCCTCTGCCTCCCGAGTGCTGGGATTAAAGGCGTGTGCCACCACCACCAGGCTGAGAATTGTGATTTTTTAAAAACTATTCGATTTTCTCTTTCTAGAATGAGATTTTTTTTTCTGCAAGTGTTCCGAAGGGACAGAATGCTGCGGCAGTTCTGGGAATACATGGAGAAGGCCCTGAGACGGAAACACAGTATCTCCTTCACCACAACTCCAAACTCAGTTTAGTTACCCACAATCAACAATAGCCCTGAAATAGTAAGTGGATAATTTAAAAAGCCACAAAATCATGAAGTTCAAATTCAACGCCATTTTGATAGCATAATGCTCTGGACATCCCACCCGCTCCACCTGGGACCTGAAATATATGTATGTTGTATGCACTTGCTTTGTTCAAGTAACCCACTAAGGCAGCCCAAATCTGCTTAACAGTGTCTGCTCCCCTAAGGCTACTCCCCAATTCCTGCTCCTCTCTTCCTGCAGTCAAGCAGGCCTTTTTTTTTTTTTTTAAGTGAACAGACATCACCGAGTGCTTTACCTACATGTATGTCTATGCACCAAAGTGTGCCTGGCGCCTAAAGAGGTCACAAGGGATTGAATCCCTCATAACTGGAGTTCCAAAGGGCTGTGAGCCACCATGTGGGTGCTGGGAACCAAGCCTGGGTCCTCTGCAAAGAACAGCAAGTGCTCTTAACTGCTGAGTGGTCCGTTTCCTGAGTGCTGGTATTAAACAGGATGTGCCTGTTTAATCCATATAACATTTATTGTAGTATATTACCTCTGTTCTTCATCATTATTCATCTCTCATTGTGCCTAATATGTAAGTTAAACAGTATCATAAATATGCTTGTACAGGGAAAAAAACATAGTATATAAAGGGTCTGATGCAAAGGCTTGGCGGTGGTGGCGCATGCCTTTAATCCCAGCACTCGGGAGGCAGAGGCAGGCAGGTCTCTGTGAGTTTGAAGCCAGCCTGTTCTACAAGAGCTAGTTCCAGGCACCAAAGCTACAGAGAAACCTTGTCTCGAGAAAAAAAAAGGGTCGGGTGCAAGCACAGTGTGAAGCATCCCCTAAAGTCTGAGAGTGTTTCCTCCAGATAAAGGGCAGAGGGTGCAATGGCCGTGTTGTGTATCCTGTTTGGATTGTGTTGAAGGTATGAGGTCCTGGGCTTGATTCCAAAACCATGTAGGGATGAGAGAAAAGAGGGAGGGGTCTATGATAATTCTCAAGTTTCTTTTGGGGGTGACTGTAAATGTCAGTCATTCATTGAGATTAGGAAGATGATCTGTGATGGTCTAACAGGAAGAAAAGATAAATTCTGGCTTGGAAATGTTTAATATGAGGATTGTGTGAGTCAAACCGCCGGGAGGCAGGATAGTGGGAAGAAGCAGAACAAGGAAGGTTTGCAGCCAGCTGTGGAGCCTTGAGGGTCGCCAACACAGGGAAAGTGATTGGCGAGGCAGATGGAAATAGATACGGCTCACTCAAAGATTGCAGCCCCTATAAGCTGCAAAGGACTTGTCTAGTCTCAACAGAAGTGTGGGATGGGCCCACACTGGTGGAATTAGCTCGCCTGATGTAATATTAGGTAAGGGGATCGTTTTTATCTGTATCCCTCCATTTGGGGTAACAATTTAGTTGCATTACTGTGCTATCCCCCCAGTAGAAATGCCATACTTTGATAACGAGTTGATTGATGGGGTGTTTTGTTGTTATTGTTGTTTTAATTTTCTGAACTCAAAGTTTTACAAAAAGTCAACAAATTTTACTCTGCTTGGCATCCAGAGTGCCCAGGGTGCCACTTCTTCTGACCTCAGCCCATTGCTACTGGCTCCCCAGTCTCTCAACTCTGGAGGTGTCCTTTCTCCAAAAGGTTCTCTTCTTTGGCTAGACTCATGGCCCAGGAGGCAATGAGTAGTAGTCTCACAACTTTGAACCCTTTCTATAGCCACAACTCTCTATGTTTCATTGGCAGCCTTGCTCTCTCTTGACCTTCAGATTTGTCTGTGAAGAGCTCTGAACTCGCAGTTGAGATGTCTCACTAACATTTCAAAATCAGTGTGTCCAAACCCTGACCCTTCCCTCCACACAGGCTCTCTCACCGTGTCTCCTGGCTCAATGACACTGCCTTGTTCTTGTTTCTCAGGCTGGGAGCCTTGGGGTCCTTTTGGACACTTGTCTTTCACTTTATGTCATAATTATCAAATTCCATTTGAAAATCAAGATGGCTACTGAATAAACAGGTTATTGATACAATCATGTTACCAGGCTGGCCTTGAACGGAGACAGAAATCTGCCTGTCTCTGCCTCCAGAGTGCTGGGATTAAAGGCTACCCTACCTGGCCTTTTTGTTGTTGTTGTTTTCTTTTAGGCATGGTGGGGGGCAGGGACATTAGCTCATATTGTAACCCAGGCTGGCCTAGAACTTACAATTTACCTTAACCACATGGCGATCTTTCTCCTTGGGCTTCTGAATAGTGGGATTATAGCCACATGTGGCAGTTGTTAAACGTGATGATCACCCTCTGTATGCAGAGTCCAGCCGTTCCCAGATGTCTCTGCTTCACTAAAACCACCATCACTCCTACCTGGACTGCTACAGTAACATCTGGGGCAATGTTGGGCTTCTCTTCTTGGTCCCTAACAGCAGTGGTTCTCAACCTGTGGGCCATGACATCTTCAGCAAACCTCTGTCTCCAAAAATATTTACATTATAATTCATAACAGTAACAAAATTACAGTTATGAAATAGCAATTAAAACAATTTTATAGTTAGGGTTCCCCACAGCACAAGGAACTGTATTAAAAGGTTCGCAACATTAGGAAAGTTGAGAACCACTGCCTTACAGTATAGTGTTTATTGTATGAACCTTTCCTGGAAAACATAAATATCTACTACCCCACATGGGGACCAAAGTAAATCTCCTGCCCAAGTGGAGCTTAGTGAATCAGTGAGTTAATTTGGTTTACTTATAGCAGTGATTCTCAACCCTCCTAATTCTGTGACCCTTTAATACAGTTCCTCATGTTGCGGTAATCCCCAGCCATAAAATTATTTTGTTGCTCCTTCATAACTGTAATTTTGCTACTGTTATGAATCATAATGTAAATATCTGTGTTTTTTGATGGTCTTAGGCGACCCCTGTGAAAGGGTTGTTTGACCTTCCCAAAGGGTCACGATCCACAGGTTGAGAATCGCTGACTTATAGACCCATGAGTGAGGGGTTACTAACAGGAACATGATCACCCACCTCAACCCCTCCACCCAACCCCCCGAAACAGTCACATCACCGTGATTTCCCCATGGCAGCGTGGATGGAGTTCCCCTTGATTAACCTCTCATCTTCTAAGACCACGTGCAGCTGAGGCAGGGTTACACACAGATCAGGGGAAGGGTACAAGAAGAAATGACAGAATCCCAGTCTGAGGGTCCACCCCTGCCCCTCATTAATGCTATGGAGAAACACTAGTAAGCCGGGTTTTGAGGATTGCTCGCAGCTGCTGTGTTCAGGATGGTAATGGCCGTGAGGCTCAGAGGACAGTGTTCACAGGACAGTCAGGAGAATCTTTGAAAGATATCAAACCCAAGGCAGCTCACAACACTCCCAGTTCAGATTCTCCCACTGGCTCCCAACGCACTCAGAATGAAGTCTCAAGGCTTTGCCACAGCCAGCGAGACTCCGCTCGGCGGTCTGCCCTCTTTGACCTCTGTATCCACTTCTCCGCCTCACTCACTGGGGCAGGTTCGTTCTCATCCTAAGGTTTTGTAGCTGTGAGTCCTTACTACCCCAGGTCTCTACCCGGCTGACTTCCTCCGTCTGTTGTTTTGTTTCTCCCTTGACCAGAAGGAAGTGCCCAGCAAGGCAGAGGCTGCATTATGCTCACCAGTACCTTCCTAGCCTGATCCTAGAGCCATGCATGGAGAATATCCAAACTCTGCAGAGTGACTGAACATCTGAATGCACTCTGTGGAGTCAGAAGTATACATTTTACTCAAAAATGAAATGAAGCCCAATAGCGCATAAGCTCTGTTATGAAAGATGGTCCTTCCAAAGGAGTCGCTGGATTTTTTTTTCTTTTTTTAAGCAAGTTTTTAAGGAAATTCTCTCTATTGAGGATAAGTGGGATTTCACACATTCCTGAATCCTCCCAGTGACTTGCTATTTTCCTGGGTATCTCCTGATGGCAAAAACTGAAATGCAGATGTGCTCACATCAGGGTCTTTATCCCTAAGCTGTGACTTTGTCCTCCTTCAGTCACAGAGCTGTCTTGAAGTAAACCACTGCTGTGGCTTCGTCCCCAACCTGTGTGCTATCATGTCTGCCCGTCAGCCAGTAGTTGTTAGCAAAATTAATTCTCTTTGAGGTTCTTCAGCTCTGTGCTCTGCCCTTTACTTGGAAGGGGAGGGATTCTGTCCCCCAGGGAACAAGACCCTGTGGGAAAGTAGCTTCCACGCTAGGGTGCACACTGAAAGTGCCTACCGAGAGGCTCTGGATAGAACCGTTCGCCATTTTCCCCTTCCCGCCCACGCCCCAGCTGTGCACGCGTGGTTAACCATCACACGCCGCTGACCTGGTAACCACTGCTGAGAAGGATGCTGGCCAGAGGCTCTCGGAGATCAGAAACTTGGCAGTGAAGCTGTTAAATGTAATGATGGGACCCAAGAAGGTCCTTAGATCACAAAGGCGGGACCCTGAAGCCTGTGGTAACAGTTGTAAAGTCAGAGACGTGTTACCTTTAGAATTCTTTGTAATATGAAAATAGCAGGGATCCCGTTCACAATCAACTCAGTTTTAAGAAACTTGTGCAGGCTTCCATTAATAAGAAAAGGCTGGAGAGATGGCCCGGTAGAGAGGACCACACACTGCTCTTGCAGAGAATCCAGTCTGGCAGCTCACTGTGGCCTCATTACCTTCTGATCTCCATGGGCACTGCATTCACATGCACATGCCCACACACATATGCACATACCTATACACATATGCACATAATTAACACTAAAATAAAAAAAATTAAATCCCATTTCTAAAGAGTTGGGGGCAACAAATTACTTCTTCTAGTTCATTTGATGAATGTTTACTGAGCACCTACTATGACCAAGGTAGCTTGCTTGCCAAGTCTATACCAGGCTTCTTCTTTTCCTATTTCAATTAAAATGCTTAAGTAAGCAGCTGTGGTGTACATATCTATAGCTCCAGCACTTGAGCAGGCTGGACCCAGGTCTTGAGGCTGTGGCAAGAAGTTGGAGAGTTCTAGGTATAGCCTGGCTACATTACATAACAAAACCCGTCTCAAAAAAAAACGATTATAATGAGAAAAGGGATTTTAAAAAGTAAATCTTCAGCAAAATTTATCCTTTAAAGAAGCAATGAGATACCACCTCAGAAGGCAAGAATGAAAAATAAGTAAAAATTTTAGAACTTCAAATTGAGTCAAATAGAGGAAACGATCCAAGGATGAATGCCAGCGAAATCCCAATATTTCCCTCTTCACCTTGGGTCCAGCCTCCAAACTCTTAATGGTGTTGCTCACCCCATTGACATATGTCTCGTTTTTATGCAGAAGATACACGAACACAGAGAAAGGAAGAAGCCAGCCCAGGCTGCAGGTGGTGTGGGGGGAAGGGCAAGTTAGAACTGCAAAGGTAAGAACTAGGGGAGCTGAGGGAGAAGAGTCTGAAACTGCCAGACGCTTTGCTCAATGTGAAATCCCACGGGTCTGAGGAAGGACCCTAGCTAATGACAGTGGCAAACCCGGGCTTAGAACTTCTAACTCATGGGCTGGTTAACTCAGTTGGTTAGTGCATGTTGCTAACAGAACTCCTGGCTCTGAAAGCCTCCCTCCCCCTTTCTTTCTTCTTTCTTGGGTCAAGATTTTTATCACAAGCTAAGAGTTATGTGACAGACTGCATACACTTAGCAAGCGATTTCTCTGAGGTTTTAACATTGCCGTTGACCAGGGTGACTATAACTTTTTCCCAGTGGCCTTTGGGTTTCTCTGGATGGAGGGATGTCAAACTAGGGCTTTCTGTGAAGCGAGCGGCAGCCTGCTAACGGGCCATATCCAGGATGAGAAGTTTTCTTATGTGAATATGAGCGTTGGGGGCAGATGGGTATTGTTAAAACCGAAACATAGAGGAGCAGGCGCGTTTCGGTGAACCACTTGCGTTTTGGTGCGACTCTAGCAGCAAGAAAACAAAACCACATAATCTAAGGCTCACACCCAACTCTGTGCAGCTGGGTGTCTGCTAGTTCCTGTGTGGTTTGCCTACAGACTGGCTGGGGGTAGCTTGGAGGGAGAGCAAGAGGTCGGGAGGAGGAAGCTGTATTGATGGATCTGGGGCTTGCACCCTGCTTCAGTGTGGTGCTCAGGAGCCAGCCCGAGGCAAACCTGTACACTTGAGGTGCAGTAATCCTGACATTTGAATGCATCTTCCCACTGGCAAAAGGCGATTCTAATAACTCGTCAAAGCCAGGAAGATAAACACTCAACCTCTTCGCTTCTAAAAGGTATGTCATGCAGCACGGGTGCACACCCTCTAGAAACCTTGAGCGCTTTTAAGGTTCTGTTCTCTACGAGCCAAAGGAATCAAGGGAGAACTGGTCTCCCTGGTTTTCTAAACTTTGCTGTTAATACTTCAGTCGGTCTCATCCAGGTGGCTATGTTGGTAGTGATAGGATTCAGCTTCTGGCAAATGAACTAGAGAAAACTCGATCTTTACTTGGCTCATAGCAATTAAAAACAAGTCTGGAAAAAATTTTGGATGTTGGAGTCACAGAAGTAAACTTGCCCTCCGATGGTAAAGGATCAGCATTTAATCCAAATTGAGGAGTGGGAGGTGGCAGAGGAGTGAGCATCAGTGGCTGGAGCCCGGAGTCTGAGGTCATGAACTGCCTCTTGCTCAATTTCTTCACCAGTTCCAACCGCTAGTTCTTGTGGCGTTCGCTCTCTTTATGAAGAACACTGGTTTGGATTCCTTTAATGAAAGAAAACTTTCCATGGGAAGATATAAGGACAGGGTGTTGTCTATCTTTGTCTCTTTATTAATAGTTTTGTGGCATCTTTAAGGCCATCTCTAGTTTCTGCTGCTGTCCCCATCTGTTCCAGAATATGAGGAAGGGATGCAAAGACCAGGTTTCCACTAGCCCAAAAAATGACCACATCTACTTACCTCAAATGCAGCCTCGTTAATAAAGCATATGTAACAATTTGCATATTATTAAAAGTCTGTATCCATAGTCAAATTAAAGAGGGCTGCTGAGGCTCTAAAACACCATAGGAATAAAGCAATCATGAGCCCACAGTGTCAGAAGGTAGAAAGAGTCTCACATCTGGGGACATTTATCATAAACTGCTGGTTCTCTAGTGAGTCCTTTTGCTTTATTTTTCTCTTCATTTTTGATTTCAGAAAGAGAATTTAGTTTTATGTGGTCTCCTTCAGTGACTCAACATGTCCTACAAAGCTTGATATTCATAGGATACTTTAAGAGAGGTCCTCTTACAGAGCAGTCACTATTAAATTGTGTCTTTTCCATGCCAACCTTTTACACTTCTGACTTGAGGCGTTTTTGAGAACTTTTGTTATGGTTTTCTGTAAAAAGGAGGCAGCCCCACATCACTGAAGAAAACCGCCCTATGAGACTCAACTCGGACAGTCTCCCACACAGTAAGCTGTAATCTTATTCTCCTTAGATTGTAATAGCTTTCGTCTTTATAAATGACTTTACTGAAGCCGAGGGGAAGGGGGTGATTGATCTACTCAATATGAAGAAGTGTTCTTTGTTGCTAACAATAACTTCCCTGTCTGAGACCTTCAGTTGTTTTATATCTACCACATAGGGGCACCATAAAAATAAAAGAGTTAGCGTAAATACCATGTACCTCAGGGAAAGGCGCTATGAAAATGCATAATGGGAGCATTATTATTTCTCTAAATCTTGGTCACTTTTCTTCCTCTCTCTTGTACAAAATGCATCTCTCTTGCTGCCCAGAGCCATCTCTTTTGGAACCATTGGCTTCTGGAAAAGCTGCTGGTGACCCTGATTTCCATGTATTTATTGATTCCCAGAGAGTAACACCTGCTGACACTGGTGGCTTAAAGGGCTCAGGCCTGAACTTGAGCCAAACTCACCCCTTTTCCTGGCTCTAGAAACAAATATGTCATTAAGTGTGATCCCATTGGGGTCCAGTTGCTGCTGGGTCAATTCAAGGGACAGAATCTTCAAGCTTCCATGAAGCAAGCTCAAAATTTGTTGAAGGGAGGCAGCCAGGAGGCTCAGCAAGCAAAGGTGTTTGCCACCAAATCTAACACCCTGAGTTCAGACACCCATGGTGAAAGAAGAGAGCCCGTTCCACAAGTTGTCCTCCAACTCTACATTCATGCCATGGCACATGGTGCATGTGTAAAGAATAATATAAAATAATAATAAACAGATACTTTTAAAGTTCAAGAGTAGTCACTTAGTGTAGTTATTTGAATGAAAAGGTAAAATAGTTTAGCCCCATTTTGTATCACTAAAGTCTTTGCTCCTCATATCTCCTTATATAGAGGGGTCTCAATCTCGTGTGTCTCTGTCTTTTTTTTTTCATCATTGTATTTTTATACTGTTTGAGAATTTTCAGGAAATCAACAGCTTCATTCAGCAAACATTTCACTAGCATTTATTGAGCAATTGTTTTGTGTAGGTACTAGTACTGCACTCTGGTGCCAAGATATCTATCTAAAAAGTTCACATTGGGTTTCAATAATCTTGAGCCAATAAGGATTCAGTAAATAATTTTTAAAAGTAGTTTTCTTTTTTAAGGTATATAAGCATAGTCCAAAGTTTTAGAGAATTTAATGAAACCACGACAGCATACGCGACGATAGAAATCTCCTTTGCTCTCCAAAGACGTTGGGCACATGACTCATGGGGCAAGTGAATTTCCATACAGAGCTAAGCTGGGCATGGTGGCACGTGCCCACAGTCCCAGCACTTGGGAAGCAGAGGCAGGAGGCTTGGTGCAAGTTCAAGGCCACCAGGCCAGCTAGAGCTACACAGCAAGACCCTATCAAGAAAATTTACAAATTTAACGAAAAGCTAAAATGCTAAACTCGCCCCACTTAGGATTATTGATATAACCTTTTCCACACTTTTTCTGTCTGCTGTGATGCTCTCTGAACTTCTGGTAAGCTGCGGATGAATGACAGTTCACTACTGAATAATTTAGTTTACACCCAAAATAAGAACATTCTCCTATATAACCACAATGCCATCACTATGGCTATGAAGGTAGACATTCTTAATATCTATTGCCTAAAGACTGGTCCATATCAACCCTCCCGTTTTGCCCCCAGCTGTCAACTATAACATTATTTCAAAAAACCAGAATCCAGCCTTCATATCTCTCAAGTCCTCACTGGACTTTGTTTTCTGAGTTAGGCCAGCAATCTTGGCTGGCAGAAATGCCCCACACCCTGAATTGGCTGTTGCCTCATGGCTCATCTGTCACTCTGCTTCTTGGCTTCTAGCTTTTCACATACTCTCCATCTTAGGACTAAAAGCACAGTGAGACCAGTGTTCCATTTACTCTGTGTGTACATGTGTGGATGCGCGTGTAACAGCACACAGGTGGAAGCAGGAGGGTAATTTGCGAGAGTC
The DNA here is from genome assembly GCA_004026605.1 of Ondatra zibethicus. NCBI lineage: Eukaryota > Metazoa > Chordata > Mammalia > Rodentia > Cricetidae > Ondatra > Ondatra zibethicus. The sequence goes on from PVIU01003058.1 coordinate 29,976, forward strand.
AGATCTCGTTTCCTAGCAAGTGGGATTCAGGGATCGAACTCAGATTGTCAGGTCTGGCAACAAGCGTCTTTACCCACTTTAGCCAGCTCATGTTGAGATTCTGGTTGGACATTTTTCATAAGATGCCACGGGGTGCTCCGTATTGAGTTGTATCAGGAGGCACATAATTCTGGATTGTTTCACCATTTACAATGCCAAATCTGATCTTGGCTCTGGGCATTGATTTTGCTCTAGGGATCTCTCTCTCTCTCATTATAAAAGTGCCTGTTTCATCTGACAATTAACAAGGAATCAAGAGGGGTTGACACTCTGGCGCTCTGCTGACATCCTAGTCCCAACTGCTTCCTTCTGATGATTTTAGGTCCTAGTCTTGGCCTAAATCAATATTCCATCAGTGATTGTATCTATTTTTTATATACTTTGAAGATGCATAAGACGTGTGCAGTTACCACTCGTGACAGAGGCTGTAGGTATCTGCGTGCATAAATTCACACAGCAGTAATAATAAGTTACGCTGGCCGAGTGCTTGCTGTGGAGCCAAACAGCCTAAACCTGAGCCAGGCCTCCATGTGCTGAGTGAACTGAACAAAATTCAGTCTCTCTGTTTTGGTTTCTTGAGCTGTAATGAGGGTTCTAGTGGGGTTGTCTGAGGATGGAATAATTTAGACACGTTTCCAAACAGTGTGTCGTTGGCGCTGTTGCCGCTACTGCCTCGTGGCTAATCTGCTACCCCACCTCGCACATTGCTTGTAAACTCCACCTCAGGACCCCATGTGCCAGTCTAGCCTTTCACAGGCATGGAATCGCTTACTTCTCCTGTGGCGGTCAAGACAGGACTAGCAATATCATATCTTCACATATAAGACACAATTAAGGTACAAAGAGGTCAAAGTACCTCACAGGAAGTCACTCGCAGCAGAGCCAGGGTTTGACCCCAAGCAGTCTGATTACAGAATATTCTCTGTGAAGCCTGGCACGTGGAAAGAGGAATGACAGGACAGAATTAAGTGGAAATCAGCCAAAAGGGCCGCCCATACACAGGGTTGAAGTCGAAAAATCTAGCGTGGCTACCTAAGCACATTGCAAATTTTGGTTTTTTGAATAAGACTAGAATTCTAGGAAGCATAGATTTGTATACTTCCATTGCTTAGGAACTTCTTCAAGAAACTTGAGACCATGGAAGAGTTGGAGGTGAGGAAGGGAGAACTCAAAGGAGGGGAAGGGATAGAAAAGACTAATACAGCAGAGGAGTTATGAAACCTCGGAGCCGCAGGGCAGAACATGATATTTTGATAGAGTCAGGACGGGGGAGGCCTTCTCACGTTTCACATTGCTGTACTGTAAAAGATTTTACCCCTGAAACACTGGTGTAGAAGCCTTGTCCAATTCATAAAGGCCACACTGGGTTTCCTTGCAGGAAGATGGATGTCTGCTGTTGGTAGTAGTGCCGGCGGCTGGTTATCGCAGGCACTCAGACTTTGCCTAAGTCAGTCTGTGACTTCAGAAACAGGCAGTTTTATCCAGAAAAAGCTTCCCTGGCTAGGGATTGGTCCCAGTCCTTCATTAGCATTACAAGCAGCTCCAGGGCTGTGTTGGTCTTATCTGCCCCTTAATTGCTGTTACAGAAGGCTCTCAAGTGTAATTTTCTAAAGAGAACCAAAAATAAGTGAGTAGATGGAACCCAGCATTATTAGAGCTTTTCTGCGTGCCTAGGACCATCATTGCTAAGCTGCTTCTGCATTTTCATGTTTTTTTTTTTTAATGAAAAGCAGCCTAATTGATCAATTGGTCACAAAGAATACTTTTCCGTTTGTTTTGGGCTTTGTAATCCCCATCCCCCACCCCTCAGCCTTCCAGAACCACGGGTTTAATGTGTCAGCGTAGAAATGGTTTATGATTTGAGTTTTTTGTCTAGTGCTTTATGGGAAAATCGTGGACACAACTGCTGAGAACTCTGTGGGAATTCAGTCAATAATGAGGAGATCATTTGTTCTCTTCTTAAATCTGAATTTCAGGAAGAACCTCAATAACCAAGACGTATTATCAGGGAGAACACAAATCGGGGGAGAACCTGGCTGATTTGTAGCTGGATATTTCTGTTCATCATTTTATAAGTTGGAGATTTAGTCCTCGGTAAAGGAGTAAAGTGTGAAGTCAAGGTGAGGGAGATGGCTTGGTGGGTAAACCTCTTGCTAGAGAAGCAGAAGGCCCTGAGTTTGGATTCCCAGCATGCCTGGTTAGGGTGACCAAGGCAGGAAAATCCCTGGGGCTTGCTGGCTAGCCAGCCTAACAGAATCAAACTTCAGGTTCAGTGAGAGACCCCCATCTCAAAATATATAATACAGAAAGGATAAAGAAAAGCAGTTGATTTTAAAAAAGGCACCTAATGTTAACCTCTGTAAATCACACATATGTTTGTATACACACACACACACACACTCAACTGAAAAACCTCTCTTCCCCTGCATAGAACTGTTATCAAGAGGTGTTTTATTTAACCAGTAAGTGGTTGCAGCAAGCAGAGCTCAAACATACATTAAGACTAGGAAAACTGGCAAATTTCAACACCTTATGTATCAATTTTTTAATTGCCTATAAATAACACTGATACCCACAGCACCAGCTTCTCGGTGGTGGGAGAGGCAGGGAAGCGCCATGTCATGGGGGTCCATGTTGCACTCAGCCTCCTGCTGGCTCACACAGATTTTTCCCTAGTGTCCATCCGTATAAGCCCAACAAGAAAACTCTAGATTTATTTTACTCTGAGCCCACCAGGATTTTAAAAGCAGGTTTTCGAACACTATCTCACTTGATCTAGGTGAGGTCTTCAAGGCAGATAAACCACATATCTTACCTCTAACTTTGCAGAGACAGAAAAGCAAAGTTTAAGCGTCTCACTCAAGGTGATTTGGCCGACGTCTGCTGGGACTTACGCTCTCCCCCCGCGTTGTTCTGCGTTGTTCTGGTCATGTCATTCTGCTGTGGCAGGAGCCCTCGCCCAGCCTCTGCAGATCTGAATTGGCTCTACCTAAGAGAACCAGCCATTTGACCTTCAGCAGGTCACACCTCCCCTCTCTGGGCCTCAGTTTCCCCTCTAGTCAAGGGAGAAGTCATAGCATGTGTTCTCTGGCACCCTCTGGTTTTCCATAGAGAATTAAGTATTCCACTGGGAACAGATGGTAGATGACTCTTTCTGCTCTACATGGCAAGACCCCTCAACCCTTCCCTGTGAGTCCTGAGAGCTGTCGTCTGTTTCTGTTTTGATGGATTCCTTTGCAAGATCTAGATCTTATTAGGAACAATAAATATCAGTAGTGCCTTTGCAGGCCACTGTGTGTCATTCTGCCGGGCACCTCATTTGCTACAGGGCTATTTTCCAGCAATTATCTTCTGACCCCATGCTCTGTAGCACACTATTTTGTTATCCCTCATGGGCGGTTCAGAGTGCAGCATGAACATAAGTAATGCTGATGGACTTATTTAGAGCTGATAGACCCTGTCCTGCTAAAGAGGTTGTTCCTCTAGAAGGACACAATGCCTTCCACATGGGTTTTCATTAAGATATATATCCTTGGGGCTGTGACGATGGCTCAAGTTGGTAAAGTACTCACCACACAAGCCTCTGGACCTGAGCTTGGATCCGTAGGACCCACCAAAAAAGGTTAAGGGTAGATGCGTGTGCCTATAATCCTGGTTCTGGGAAAGGAGAGATAAAGAAGCCATGGAGCTCACTGGTTAGTTGGTTTTGCTGAATTAATGATCTCTAGGCACACTGAGAGACCCTGCCTCAAAAAGTAAGGTGAAGAGCAATTGAGGAAGACACTGACATTGACCTCTGGCCTACACACACACACACACACACACACACACACACACACACACACACGCTCAGACCTGTACATGTTCATGCCTCCCGCAACAAACATATATCCTTTAATATCTCTGAAATGTTCTAGGCAGTTGGAGAATCATGAACTCTCATCTCAAAAGCCCCAAGACAAGAAAGGACATAGAGATCCCTTCCCCAAGGAAGGGCCGTTGGCACAGACAGGCTGATTGGCCACAGAGGTGACTGTCTATATTTGTGATTCGCCATTGATGGTGAGAAGTCGAGGTTGTGTTTCTCAGTTGTCCTGATTTTCAAAGTTTCTAACTTGGCTTTAGGCCGTGGGGTCATATCCATACCTTCCAAATAAATAGGTGCATAATTTGTTCCGTGCCAGGCCCTTGGCCTATTGGAGAGACACTGCACCCTACAATGAGTGGCCGAGCAGGAAGGAAGCTCCTGGACCTTGTGCTCCATTCTCAGCCTCTCAGATGGCTCAGGGTGCCTCATCCATTGCTCCCTGTCCTTGGACAAAGTGACAGTGTTCTTTAACCCAATACACAGGAAATTCTGGAAGATTCAGATTCATGCATGACCTCCCAAAAGCTTTTGTGTATCTTTTCTAGATTGCAAAACAAGAAACATCTCATTGGGAAAATGCCTCAGACATTATTTTCTTATTTAAACAAACTCATTCTGTGGCATTTTGATTTCTTAGATCAATATTTATAAATAGACCACAATACATTTTATGAACCAAGGATCATATAGCACTTTAACACTCAGTACCCCACAAATATCCAAATGAATAAAGGGCAACCGTGAAATGAAGGAGTCTCCTGGCTAGAGAGAAGTCCCTGGTGCCTGGAAGAAGAGAGAGGCAACTTTTAGACAGACTAGTTCTCTGCAGCATGGATGGGCAAGTCCTATGTAAGGGAGTAAGATGTACCCCACAGCTGACTTTGTCAGCTCACATTATACCATAAACCGAAGGGCTGGTTTGGTTATTAGCATCAAGAGAGTAGCTGCGATGCTTTGTCATGTAGATGTCATAAAAGATGCCTGTCCAGGTACTTCAATTCATCTTTCGGCTGCTGTCTATAGAAATTCCCTCAGTCTCTTGTTGCACAGGACCCAGATGAACTGAGAACATTTAGGAGGATAAAAATCAAAACCATGAAAGAGTCCTCTTCACTGGAGAACGAATAATCCCCGGGAAGGCAGAAGTGGAAGAAACCGCTATCGTAGTGTGAAGTCCATGACAAGGAGACCAGAGAAAATGGCTGAAGTGGAGACTTTTAGGGAAGGTTTCTAGGAGGAGGCACATCTAAGGGCAGAAGGAGGCACTGATGTATCCAGAAGTGTGTGTGTGTGTGTGTGTGTGTGTGTGTGTGTGTGTGTGTGTGCGTGCGTGTGTTTCTGTGAGTGTCTGTGTGCGCATGTGTGTGTGTGTGTCTTTGTGTGCATGCATGTGTCTCTCTGTGTGTGCATGCACATAGGTCAGGGGTTAACATTGGATGTCTTCCTCAGTTGCTCTCTACATTTTTTTTAATTTTATTAATTATTTACATAGGTGTGTGTGTCTCCAGGTGTGCACACATATATGGGGTGCCCACAGAAACCAGAAGAGGAGCCTTGGAGTTGGAGTTATAGGCACTTGCAAGCCACCCAACATGGGTGCTGGGAATAGAACCGCAGGCCTCTGCAAGAGCAACAAGGCACCCTTAGCCACTGAGTCATCATCTCTATGACCAACTTTACCTTATTTCTTGAAATAAGATCCCTGGAGCTCACTGACTAGCCAGGCTGTTTGTCCAGCTAGCTCCAGGCATCCCCCTACCTCTGCTCCACCCAGTGCTGGGATTACAGAGTCCATGCCTGGCTTTTATGCAGATCCGAACTCAGGTCCTCATGCTTGAGAGACAAGCACTTTCTTGCCTGAGCCATTGCCCTGGCCCCACCCAGAACTTTTTACACATCAAGGGAATTATGAGGAAAATGGGGTGCAAACATTTACTGAAAATGTTTGTTTTGCAAGCAAAATACGAGAAGGCCTTCATGAGGTGTTTTGCCTTGGGGATCCAGAAATTAAGTTTCCACGCCTGTAACAACCTGGAGCCCTTTCACAGAGAAGCCTCTCTTTCTTGTTCCATCGTGTCCCTTGGAGCCTTCTTTTTCAGACAGAAATATCCTTGGTTCTTCTAACGCCTTGGATGCAATTTTGCATGCTGCCGTCATTTGAAGTGGTCCTCTCCGGAAGGATTCCAATTTAGAACCCTTCTTTAGCCAAGGTGCCCAAAATGGAATAGAGCGCTGACAGTACAAATGGCCCAGGGTGATTCTTCCCTGAACCTTCTCCCTCTACTTCTATTAATATGGCCCACGACGGCATTGGCCTCGGTGGCAATTATGTCACACTGCTGACTCATACTGAAACTGTGGTCAGTTAGAAGCCCTGAGTTCTCGTGTGCTGCTGCTATGATCTTCCTTGTCCCCGCTTACCCCTCTCCCTTTGAGTGTGTGTGTGAGAGAGAGAGACAGAGACAAAGAGAATGAACACTAGGCACAGAGGTTTAAAAGTGACATTTATCCTTATTACATTTGATCATAGTGATAGCAGCCTGTCAGAACATTCCAGAATGGGTAGATTAGCCCTCCCTCCCTCGAAAGAGGAGAATACTCACCAGCTAGTGTCGCAGCAGGTTAATCTCATGCTGAACCCTGGCCTCAGAGGCGTTAGAACTGTATTCTCTTTCCTCTCCCTAAATCGTCTGCAGCCCTGGAGAAATATCTACCTTTAGACATGCTGGGACCTCACTGTAAAACAGTATAAAATGTGAGGGGCCATTTCCTTCCTGAGGTTACACAAAGACTTAGGTGTGTACAAAACCCAAAGTCAATGTTAACTCAGGTAGCGTGGTGTGAGAGAAGGAAAAATCGTGTACCCTTATCATGACATATTACAGCTAGTGGGCACTGATTTGTGTGACCATTTTAAAGATGTGACTGGGTTATCCGACTTGGTGTTGTAATAACATTGTGTGGGGTTAATACAGTTTCTGAGTAAAATCACCTGCTGTCTGACTAAAAGCCATAAGGCCTTTCTTCTTTACCAGATCAATTACAGGTGACTCTTTAATAGTTGAAAGAACACATGAATCAGGAATGACTTTCGTTGGACCAGGGCCAAAAGCACAAGCTCTCTATTCTTTAATTTCCATGATGAATTTCTTTGTCAGGTTCCTGGAGACTCTCTCCAACATTACTGAGGATTCTAAACTTACAAGAAAATGGGCAGCAGTCAGAAGGTAGAGACATGATGGTCCACAAAGCAAGTTCACACCAGCCAGGGCTACACAGTGAGACCCTGTATTTAAGGAAAGAAAGATGGGGCTTATGTGAAAAGTAAGAGAACTGCAATCTCTTTCTCCTATGTGTGCATACATAGGTGTCCAGGTGTACATATGTGGGTGTCCAGGTGTGCATACATGGGTGTTCAGGTGTGCATATATAGGTATCCAGGTGTGCATACATGGGTGTCCAGGTGTGCGTACATGGGTGTCCAGGTATACGTACATGGGTGTCCAGGTGTACGTACATGGTGTCCAGGTGTTTGCAGATGTGCATGTGTTTGTGGAGGCTGGAGGTTGATGGCAGATGGCTTCCTGAGTTGACTTCTCCCCCTTATAGTTTCAGACAGTTTCTTGCTGAATCTGGACTTACCAATTTGGCTAGACTGGCTGGCCATCATACCCTTGGAGTTCTTTTGTTTCTACCTCCCTAGTGCTGGGATTTCAAGTACAAGCTGCCATGCCCAGCCCTTTGCATGGGTTCTGAGAGACCCACCGAATGTTCTCACTCTTGTGTAGCAAGTGCTTCACAGACTTGGCTCTAACCAAGAACTGTAATACTTTAAGCAATGAAACATCTAAACTTGGGCTAGAGAGAGGGCTCAACAGTCAAGAGGCTGGTCTTCCAGAGGACTCAGGCTCAATTCCCGGCACCCACTTGGCAGCTCACAACCATATGTAACTCCAGTTTCAGGGGGATGCAGTGCCTTCTTCTGGCCACTGTAGGCACTAGGCATACATATGACACACAGACATATATGCAAACAAAACACTCATACACATAAAACATATGCACACACACACATATATATGTATCTATGCTCTTCCTTTGGGCTAGGATGTGGTTCCGTGGCAGAGCAACACCCTGGCATGCTCAACGCCCTAGAATTTCATCTTCAGCACTGAAGAGAAAAAAAAAAACCACCCAAACAGCATTACAGAAAAAAGGGACTAAATAATAAATAAAACTTTAAACTGAGTGGCTCTCTCCACTCCTTCCCCTCTTGGCCCATCCTAAGCCTGCCATCTTCTGTTAGTTGCAATATATGAACAACAAACACCTTGAGCTTCAGGGACGGTCAGACTCCCGGAAACCTCTGAAAGTCTTAGCAAACTAGAAATTTGAAGATCTTCATTTTAGGTTGAAACACAGAGCTCATGGGTAACTTATACAATATACATTCAAGCTAATGTAAATGTCAATTGCAAAATGTCCCGTGAATAGTTGACTTCATGGCAGAAAAGTACAGGGAACATCCCCACTTCTCTAGCCTGTCATTCTGCACACTTTAACCTTGGTCTTGTGTCCTTGAAGAACTCAATAGTCTCACCTTCAGCTCTCACAAGAGATCAGGACCCAGAACCTTTGTGCTTGATGCAGCATTAACTACTTGCGAGCCAGAGAGAAAAGATCTGAAGTTAGTTCCCGCCAATGAACCAGAAAATAAATAAATGAATAAGAAGAGAGGCTGTCGGTCTCTTTTCTAAACCTCCTGAATTTGACTTTGAATTTCAAAAACCTTTTCACCTTGACTCCTGTGCACAGTAGCGTCCGAGAAGGTCTGAGGTAGGAAGAAGAGATTTCATCTGGGTTTGCCCACACTGCATTCTGACACAGTTTACCTCTGAGGCATTTTTTGAGAGTATACAAAGTCATTAGTTATACAACGTTACCAGATTTAAATGTTTCCAGCATACACAGCCTTTTCTCAAGGTGTCTATCACTGGCTTTTAAATCTCCTTGCCCTACTAGGTCTGTGCAGCTCACCTGTTCTCCACAATCCAGCCCTAGGAGGGATGCTTGGCAATGACGGAAGATACTTCTGGTTGTCATCATCCGGACATGGGATACTGCTGGTGGGTGGAAACTGGAGATGTGGTGAAGCTGCACTGCACAAAATGGTCCCCCCCACCCCAGTTGCTGGCTTAGATGTCAATGGCAACAAGGTTGCGAAACCCTTCTGTAGAGGTGTGTGGTTTCTAGGGCACTCCTGGGTGCATGCTGTGGGAAGATAGAGCCATGCATATGACTGGGCAAAGAAAAACAAACTGGCAGTGGCCAGAATAATGTTGGGGACCTGGGGAGGGGGCAGAGAGTGGACAATCCTACTCCAGGTAAGAGGCAGCTAGGACAGATGGTACCCAATGTTCTATGCACAGTCAGTTTAGGAAGCAGGGCTGGGGTTCAGGGACTAGATGCCAGGTGATTGCTACAGAAGTTCTGGGGGTGGGATGAGCTGGATAGATGGAAAGGGTGGCAGGTAGCAAAGTGGATATTTTCTTATGATCCCAACATCTTGTAAGGCCTGGAAGACAAGAGAGTGTGTTGAGCATTAGCAGAGAACAGCAGGAGGGATTTCAGGTAAATCCAGTAAGAGACAAGGAGGGGGCAGAATCCACTGGCTCAAACTGGGCTACCTCAAAGCCACACCAGCTGCAGAGGGTGATCTGTGTCAGGGTCAACGAGAGCAGAGCGTTCAGCTCCAGGGAGCTTCTTAAATTCCTCCCCATCTAGGAGAGGCTTCTGCTGAGTCCACAGTACAGTTGACTTGCAGGAAGGGGTCGAGTGCTCCCAGCTATGGAGAAAGGCAGCCAGGAAGCAAGCTGAATCCTGACCCTGGCTACTGCAAAACCACAGGATAAGAGTCCAGAGAGAACTGGAGAGGTCCCCCAGGTCATTTCCCTCCAACAGGGAAGCTAAGACATTTCAGAAAGATGTTCTCCCCTTCAGCCTTTAACTTTGCAGAGAAAGATTTCTCAAGGACCCGTGGTTTCCTTAGATTCCATCCAAGTCACTACGATGTTCCCATTTCCAACCCCCACATTCCCCTCACCAGAACAGCTTTCTTTCATCTTTGTCAACACCACCTCCACTACGCCCCACCCAGAAGCCCCACCCAGAAGCCCCTAGCCCCTTTGTCACATTACAGAATCACGGTGCCATTTCCTTGCTGCCCCAAGCATCTCTCACCAACCTTTGCACCCCTTCATGACCCTCTGGGGCCCCCCCCCGGAGTTTTGCCTGCCTACAAATGTTACCACCAAAACATATTAAATGCATTCTGTGTGCAGACTGCCCCTTCGGCCGTGGAAAGTGAAGAGAGAAAGGAAAAGCGCATTCACAGTTTTGCTGGGTTTTATTCTGTAGTCTTCCTCCAGGGAGTTGTGGCTCTTGGCTGAGTTTATAGTCTAGCTGGTACAATCATCCTTAGGCTAAACTCCACTGCAACATCTCGATTGTCCTGCAAATGCTTCCCTGAGACCCTCCTCTAAGGATGGAAGAGTTCGCTGCCCTCAACAAAGGCTCTGATGTGAATTTCGCTGTAAATAAACCGGAGATCAATGCATTTGCTCAGGCTCAGGAGACAGCACTCCGCTCACTACTGTGTGGGGTTTGATTCAGATGAGCTGCAGAGGGATTTGTTCGGCTGAATTCACTCTACGGCAACTGGATTAATCTCATTTCATATCATGTCTCTAAGTGGGAAAGTAAACTGATTTTCAGCAGTCTAAATGGTATGTTGATGCTGCCAACATCCATCAGATTTATCCTGGCTAAATTGCAACTCTAACAGTGTCCTGATTGTCTTCCCTTCCACAAAGCAGTTGCCAAAGTGCATCACTTTAGGATGGGCTTTTTATGATAGATGAAATGTTCTGAAATAAGACAGAAGGCAGATACATCAAACAGATGAGCACACCTCTCTGGGCAGATCCTGACGTCCAGTCTTTGTACCCCTAACAGGATATTTTTTTAAAGTTGTTCTTTTTTAGAGTTGAGTGTGGTAGTACGCGCCTGTAATCTCAGCACTTGGGAGGTACAGGCAAGGAGGATCAGGAGTTCAAGTCCAGCCTGAGCTAGCAAGCTCACAGTCAGCTAGGGGACTCGCAGTGTCTGTGTTAGGTCCTCTCCTTCCATTTCTCCTGAATTGCTGGCTCCACCGGCTTGTGCTTCTAGTGCAACGCGACTGCTGCTTTCTCTGGTGGGTACGTTTATAGCCAGCAGTGCTGTTGAAGGGTAGAGCTTGTGAGGGTGTGCCTGGGATGGCACGGCACTGTTAGATGGAGCAAATGTAATAATGGGTATAAAAAAGCAATTTGTAAAACTGCAACATGTGCTCCAAAAAAAAATATTGCTGTATTATACAACTTTACAGTTTAGAAGGGCACTGGATGATATATAAAATTCAGCAAGGCTCCCTCCATAGCCCAATTGAAAATTATGGAATTTGGGACACTGACCTTTCCATCCATAAGCTGCAGGCTTCTCAACAGTTTTTACAGTGAAAGTACACCCACAGAGCTGGGGACACACGGTCCCGAGGAACTCTGCTCCTGCTTGAACTCCCCCAGGACCCCCCACAATCCTCACGAGTCTTCGAGGGCTAGCTAGCCCCAAGCCCTCTTCCCAATCCTCTCCAAGATGGAAAGATTCTCTTTGTCCTGACGGTCTAGTCAGTCTTAAGTGACAGTTGAGCATATATGTGCCTCTTCTGAATCAGCTGTGAACTTCTGATGCTCACAGAGGTCTCTACATCTGCCACAGCACTTAACACCCCCCCCCCAATGCTGCTGTGCCACCCCGAATGGAGGTAAATAGAGACAACAGCTCAAATCAGTGAAAGGAGAAAACTGTGTGACCAAAAGGGTCCTACTAAAGGGCTTGCCCCCAAGAGCTGGTCCTAGATTCGAAAGCCTTTACCTTTACCCCACCTCTGAAACAAATAGGGTCTACAAAATAGATTCCTACAACCCCGTGAACAGTGGGGCATGGTGCTGTATACCTTAATCCCAGCACTAGGGAAGGAGAGGCAGGCCAATCTAGGCTATACAGCAAGACTGTCTGAAAATAAAAAAAAAAATAAAAAAAAAACAAGCTAGATGTGGTGGTGTGCATACCTGTAATCCTAGCATTTGAGAGACAGAAACGTAAAGATCTCGGCAATTCAAGGTCAACCTGTGCTACGTAGTGAGTTCCAAGCCAGCCTAGGCTATATAGCAAGACCCTGTCTCAAAACCGAACAAAAATGTATCTTTGTGCTTGTCTGTACATTTTCTATTTTTGGACTGAGCATAAAAAGACCATATCAAATCTAAAAGTTAAAGTTGTGCATGGTTTTTGTTTGTTTGGGTTTTTTGTTGTTGCTGTCTTTCTTTCTTTTTTCTTTTTTTTTTTTTTTGTTACTTGATTCTCAGCTTAAAAGTTCCACAAGTTTGAACTGTGAATGTCATTCTTTGCCTCCCAGCTTGGCTATGGTTCAGCTGACTGAACATGGCACCCCATGGGATCATGGGCTCTGAGGCTGCACTGCGGCCTTATTGAAAGGAACTTGTGCAGAATGTGGGGGAAAAATACGTTTTAGCACATAAAAAAATCCTGTTGCTAGAGAAACGACTTAGCAGTTAAGAGCATGGACTGCTCTTTCAGAGGCCCCAAGTTCAGTTCCCAGCACCCTCGTCAGACAACTCATAGTCACTTAAGTCCAACTCTAGGGAGCCTGACAGCTCTGGCCTCTGAGGGGGACCTATACTGTCTGTCTCTCTGTGTCTTGCTGTCTCTCACTCTCACATATACTACACCACACACACGCACACACACACCACACCACACCACACCACACATACACAACCACACCACACCACACACACACACACCACACCATTACCACACACACACACCACCACACACACAATCACACCATAACACACACACACCACACCACACATACACAACCACACCACACACACACACACACCACACATACCACACCATACCACACACACCACACACACGCCCCTTACCTGGGTATGATAGTATACCCCTGTAGTCTCAGCACTTGAGAGGCAGAAGCAGGAGGATCACAAATCCAGGCCAGCCTGGACTAAATAACAAGATACTCTCCACGCACACCTGAGAGTAAATCCTGGAGCTGATCATCAGTGTGTACGTGTGTATACGCAGATGTAAGTAGAGGCCAGGGGGAGATGGTGAGAGTCTTCCTCAGTGGCTCTTCACCTTATTTTTGAGGCAGAGTCCTTAATTAAGCCTGGCACTCATTGACTGAGCTAGCCTAAGGGTCAGTAAGACATAAGGAGACTCCTGTCTCTCCACCTCCCCAGCTGGTGGATCACAGGTACACTTGGATTTAACATGGGTGCTGGGCATCATGTTTGTGTAGCAAGCGCTTTAGGGACTAAGCCGCATCCCCATTCCCTATTTTGTTATTTTAATGCATTGATAAAGCAGATGTTTTATCTTGGCCAGGTGACTTCTGAAGGAACCCTCTTTTAAAAGGTTAACCATAGAGTGACTACACGTACCTGATGCGCGCTCCATGCCTGTGTACTTCCAAACAAAGGATAACCTCAGTTACTTAAAACATCCATCGACAAGAATGGCTTCTGATTGCTTCTCTTTTGCTGCACATTAGAAATCATTTTCAGAAATGGGAAGTTGGAGAAAAGATCCAGAAGTATCATCATACCGGCATTGTTGAGAGCAGATTTTCATCATATTGGTAGTGATGGGGTGCACATTCACGTGAGGGATTTATCATTATACTGGATTAAAACTGTGCTGCTACTTTAATAAAGGATTGGCCCAGAGCCCTCATCACGAGCCAGCTTCCGAAGCACAGCTCCTGCCCTTTCAGCAGCATCCCCAGCCCTCAATAATTCCACGTAATACAGTCTTGGCATGCACCCCTAACCACAAACCCCAGCCAATTTTCCTAACAACACACCTTCTCCCCACCATCTGCCAGCAGCTTCTTGTTCTGACACTCCCCCAAACTCTTCAAATCAGGGAGCTCTTAGTGAGTTAAAAGGGGAAATGCAGAATTACCTAGTTCTCTCAGTATTTTCCATAGTTTTGTTGACTTGAATCAGGACTCTTGAGCAAACCACTGGAATTTGCTTCCTGTGACATGCAAACCACTGGAACTCGCTTCTTGAGATATGCTATTTTTTCTCACTGTTCACCTCTAGGTGGGTTTGGAGATGTGCTTGCCCTAGATAGTCTAAGCTATCATCATTGCCCTGTGGCTGTAGAGCTCACCAACTGAGATTGTGATCTCATGGGAAGGCACAAATCAGGCAGAACTGTTTTTTGCTCTGCCCAAAAAACAACAGAGAAATCCAAGGAACACCCTTGGCTTTGAGGGAGAAGCTCAGATGGGTAGATTGCTGGTATCTCCGCTCCTCCCTTGCTCACAGGTTTGATGCATATACGGGTTTCAGACACAGAGGGGTTTGTGGTTCTCTTCAAAACTGAAAGCAGTTCTGTTTTCTCAGAATTGCGCGTGTGGCATGGCTGCTGCCCCAGCTCTCAGCCAACCAAACCCCAAGAATATCCTTTCTGTCTCGGGCTCCCACAGCATTTAAGCTGTCCATTTATCCACACTACAGCAAACTCCAAAGAATGAATATTCTCTAGGAGGTACTTAACAAATAAGGGGGAACTGGGGTCCAGGAGAGATGCTATATATATCACTCATGGGTTATCCAGCCTTCCTTGACTAGCCCACATCTCTTAGACTACCCCCTGGAGCTGAGAACTGGAGTTAGGGCCTCACACATACTGGCAAGCATACTACCGCTGAGATATTCACTGTGTATTCCCAGTACACCCCCCATTTTTTTGAGACAGGATTTCTCTGCGTAGCCCTGGCTGTCCTGGAACTCACTCTACAGAGCAGGCTGTCCCCGAACTCAGAGGTCCACCTGCCTCTGCTTCCCAAGTGCTGGGATTAAAGGTATGCACCACCACAGCCCAGCCCACTCCTGCTTTTTGAGACTAGGTCTTGTGTAGCCTAGGCTAGCCTGGCACTCACTATATAGCTGAAGATAACCTCAAACTTCTGATCCTTCTGCACCATCACACACAGTTATATGGTATTAGGGGTCAAACCGAAGACTTCATGCCTGCCAGGCAAGCATTTTACCCACTGAGTTACATTCCCTAGTCCCTGGAGCAGTTCATTTTGTGAGTCGAAAATGAATCCATGCTATCACCTCAGTTATCTCAGAATTTTCTGCTAAGTTTTCAATCAACCACAACTCTTATGAAACCTTCTGTGAATAATAACAGATGATAATAATGAAGTACTTCTGAGATGCTCAAAAGTTATCTTTCTGAGTTCACTTCCAGGCAGGTTGATGCTCCAACTGGGCTCTGAGTAATTGGCACCTCTGGGAAAGAGCTTGCTTGGTCGCCATTCACCTTGTTGGTTAGTCTATAATGTGTCTTAATATGCAGAGTTGTGTTATATAAACAATCATTTTTCATTATTATAATAACATTTTCTCATAATTGCAAAAATATTTCTGACCTGAATTTATTCTTGTCATGGCTATGTGAGCAAGCAGAGTCTTGTTGGCCTGTAAAATATATTAATAATATATTAATTAGCTTCCCAGAGCTGCCCAAACAAGGAACAGGAAAGATTTTTCTAAATCATGGAAACTGAAATGAAGCCAACACTTTATTAATTATAGTTTAGGGACAGTCTCGGAATTTAAGTAGCACAGCAAAATTCAGACTTAGCTTTTGAGAGGAGATAACGGAAAATATCACGCAATTAACAAAACACTTATTTAGCATCTAGCGTGGAAAAATTCTGGAAGGTCAAAGAGGCTAAGACATAAAATTGGCCAATTTAAGTTTATGGGCATAGTTAAAAGGCAATAAAAGATGAGGTCATATAAGTGTTTTGATTTAGTGTCAATTAAGTTCAATGTATTGGGTTGAACTGTATGAAATTGATAAAAAATCTGACTAATTTTAACCCCCCCCAAAGTAGCTATTTGCTAGGATTCGACCTTATACAAAGATATTTCAACACACTGTCCCAGTGCCTAAAGCATTAAGCTCTTTTTATTTTCCTTATATATCTTTATACTAATTGGTTCATTATTGGTTGAAGCCACCATTGTAAGAACAGCCGTGGCTAGAAGGTGATCACAGGTCAGGGATTTGGCTCATGTCTTTTTATATTTATTCAGTACTGAGTCACTAATAGCGCACATTATGTAGTTTTAAAGTTTCTGATTACATTAGACCCATCTCTTGATTCTATTTAAGAGTTATTGCTCCTACTACCTGCCTTCTGGGTGGCACTCCCCAACCTGACTCTCCAGTGACATTGCTGTTGCTGCTGTCACACATAACCTTCATCCCCCTTCCACCCCCTGTGCCGAGATGCTCTTCCTAAAAGGCCTCTCTTAAGAGATTAAACCATGTATTCCACTAAGTGCACCCTCTCAGCTCCTTCAAGGGTTACTGGAGACTTTAGTGCCAAGCATCCGTTTTTAATAGGTTTGGGGATGTTCCCCCTAGCAAATATTAGATTATCTCATTAAAAATGTATCCAGCCAGCTGATAGCAACTACTACAGCAACTAGGGAAGAATCATATAGTAGTGAATCAAAACTCCGTTGAGTGCTCTGCAAGGATCAGGTTACAGGAAACGGATTATGTTAAAATAGGGTAGTGGGCCATGGCGTCTCCATGTGAGAAAAGTCCTTTAAGTCAGGGTCTCTTTCACAACATTCCCTGGCATGCAGTCTGTGCCATGTGAAAGAAAACACTCCACATTGACTGGTGACAGTTCAAGAAGGTTCGGTGAGCTGTGCTCCTAATTTCTTGTTACATAATTTCTGGCATGCAAGTCAGATCCATGCAAATAATGGCCATGCAAATAAGGGCAGTCTTGGCTGATTAAAGTTAAGCTCTGTGGACTTGGATCACTAGTTTTGTACTGTCAGGTTCTGAATTTCCTGGCTGTCAATTTAGGATTGCTTAGTACCATGATTATGAAAATACCCTAATGGAGAGCCAGCTCTTTTTTTTTTTTTCCCAGGCTCTTATCAACTGCCTTCCCTTCACAACGTGCACATTAACATAAACACAAGTTTAATGCTGACTACCAGATACCATCCAGGCCCTTCCCATGCATTGACCTCTTTAATCTTACCCCACAGAATAGTGTCGCTATTACAGCCATTTTAAAAAGGAGAAAACAACCGCGCAGTGTGGTGCACACCTTTAATCCCAGCTCTCAGGAGGCAAAGGCAGGCGGATCTCTGTGAACTGAGGCCAGCATAGACTACATAATGAGAATCTGGAGAGAAAGAGCGCGAGAGAGAAACTGAGGCCAGAGAAATTATGTGGACTCCTAAAACTCAAGGCTTTAAACAGGGTGTCAGTAATTCATCTGATTAGCATAGGAACTCAGTGTGTAAAGAGCAAGTGCTTTCCCCAGAATGTAAGATCAAAGTGTGACAAGTTAGTGTGGCCTTCTGATGTACCAGTGAGGTTATCAAAGGACTTGCCACTGTACCTGCAGCACACACAAGGGACCCATGCACTGCTTGAACTATTTTTGCAAAGTCACGTCTAACCCTACATCCTATCACCACCCTGCTGAGGTCCAGACACTGTCAAGAAGGCGATCCCCTCCACCACACCACTTCTTCCCGTTAAGCCCAATATGCAAGTGCTGATGAGGAGACTGATTCAAAGAAAATTGACAGAAGTTGTCTCAGTCAACCTGAGAAGTCGGGTGACTAATTCACACCCTTCTTGAGGGGCTCCTGTGGCTGCTGCAGTTCTCCAGAACTGGCCCCAGGCCTCTGCAGCTCAGTGCAGCTCAGTGGCTCCCATCACTCTGGCTTCCACCCAGCTGATAAATACTCACTTTTTTGGCATAGACTTCGGAGTTGCCTTTGAGTTACATGACAAGCTGCCCTGTTCTGTACTGACTGTGACCCCCCTGGTGCGTATCCCCAAGGCAGGATAAACAAGGCTGCCTTGCAAATAAAAAAAAAAAAAAAACAGATAACAGGGAAGAAGTTGCTGGCTCTTCAGCCCCTGCAGTAAGTACTATCACTCTGGAGGGAAAGTCAGAATAACGAAACAGGACCCGATCGATGTCAAGTCTTATAAACACATGCATGCATGTTGATGCTGAAACATATAGGCCCTGACAGCCCAAAGCAAAACAGAAAAGCAACTTCTGTCTTATTAGAAAAATGAGAATTGGTAAGCCAACTCTCCAGGATAAAGAATGGGAAAAGGAGCAGGGCAACATAGAGTCCCACGAAGAGAGCACATACATGCATCTCTAGGCATGGCTACTCGGAAGACTGAGGCACTGAGGCAGGAGGACCACTGGAGTTCAGGAGTTTGAGTCAACCTATGGGGAATCCAACAAAAAGTAGAAGAATGGATATCCTTATTTTTACACACACACACACACACACACACACACTAGTACAATGAATACCAGAAAAGAGATAATTACTCTAGCAATGACAGATTCTTGAATTTCCTTGTTTAATTTAAGCTAAGCCAGCTGCTGTGGTACATGCGCCCAATCCCATCATTCAAGAGTCCAAGGCTAACCTGAGCTTCACTGCAGGTTTGAGGCCAGCCTGGACTACATGGTGAGAGATCATAAATCTAAACAAGAACAAGGAGAAAAAGAGAGGGAAGGAAGGTGAACTTAAAATAGCCACGTGGGCTTGCTGAGTTTTCTGGAGCTTAACTTCAGGTTCCCATCAGTGGAAACTTGGCATCCATTTCAGCCTCTAGCAAGGCAGTAAAGAAAAACAAAGAGACAAGCTGCAATTCCCACCTTAAAACTTGTGACCCGAGTGAGCTACTACGCCATCCTGGGCTTGCATTCCCACCCCTAGGAGATGGAAATAATAAAAGAAGAGCTGTAGTGGGTCCACTGACAGATCAGATGACGTCACGGGGAAGCGTTCAGCGTCAGTGTCTGGTCTGCTCCCGCAGTGCAGTGAGGATTATTTATTTAGTCATCCGTTTTTGTGTGTGTGTTTGTTTCTTTGTATATGTGTGTCACAGGACACATGTGGAGGGCAAACGGCAGCTTGCAGGAATCCGTTCTCTCCTACTGTGTAGCTCTCAGGGATTGAACTTCGGGCATCAGGCTTGGCAGCAAGTGCTTTCCCTCACTGACCTATCTCCCTGGCCCTATTTACTTATTCTTATTTCATTTAAAATGGTATTTTTGTGTGTGTGCGTATTATGTAAATGCATATAAACAAAGGACAACTTAAGAGAATTGGTTCTCTCCTTCCACCATGTGGGTCCCAGGGATCAAATTCAGGTTATTAGGCTTGGTAGCAAGTAGTTTTACCTACCGGGCCATCTTTCTGGCCTTATATAATTTATAATAGTAAGCTGAAATGTCTACATAACCCAACAGAAAGCTGGTGAGGGTTTATATTCACATATATATAAAGTGTCCATTGATGTTTTGCTCACATGTATGTCTGTCTAAAGGAGTCACAAGCCTTGAGACTGGAGTTACAGACAGGTGTGAACTGCCATGTGGCTTCTGGGACTTGAACTCAGGACCTCTAGAAGAGCAGCCATCTCTACAGCCTTCTGTTTTTTTTTTTTTTGGGGGGGGTTGCTTGTTTGTTATTGTTTTTGTTGCTGCTGTTTGACTTATTTTGTTTAAGCTTTAATTTGTGCCTTGCAAGCACTCAGTCTTGGCCTTCCCTTGTCTCCGTGGAGAGACTCAGCTGTCCTCAGAGCATATCCTTTCCTTTCGTTGAGAACCGCTGCTAAGTCTCTTCGAGTTTCTCTCCTGCAGGAAATGATCCAGATTTCTTAATGGGTCTGTTTTACAAGCTCTAATCATTTATTTGAACTTCCCAACCGTCTCCAAGATGCAGAACACACAGAAACATTGTCAAGGAAAACGTGGTCTTAAAATATCTTAATCTGCAGCCCATTAGCTCAAATGTTTAAAACTCACTGTTCTTAAAGACAAAGTTGAATTCTTTGTCGTGCTGGCCATGGTTGTTCTGCCAAAGTCAACTGATTCACAAACGTGTAGGTCCGCAGCCAAACCAGAAAAGACTGGGTGGCTTATTTACTCAATGTTTATTGAGTGCCTACTATGTGCCAGGCTCTGTACTTATGCTCTCTGGTCACAAATCAGTTACTCTCTACTCAGAGGCACTCACAAGGGAGCCCCTTTTCAGGGAGACACACAAGAAAGCAAAACATTACAATGCCTGTCCCTGAGGTAGGAAAGTAAGGCCAGGATTCTCTCAGGCCAAACGGGCACTCTTAAGCACTCTTAAGCAGGGAATTGACAGCTGAGTTGCCTAAAGGATGGAAAGAATTAAGGAGAATGAAGAAAGTATGGGAGGGAGAAAAGCCTAGGGTTGATTTGTATGACCTATGGCCTTGATGTGTCCTGTGACTGGGTCTGGTATGATTGGGGCCTCGGGTCTAGGAAGGGAGCAGATGCATGCAGCTGTTCATCTCAGCTGACTCTGAGCCAAGAAGCATAAGCTTCATCCTGCAAGTGTGGAGCTACAGAAACATGGGGAAGCAGAAGCATGGCAGAGCCATGGCTTGATGTGATGCATGCCTTACACAAGTCACTCTGGAAGTGATGACAGGCAAGATGGGAAATGTCATAGAGAAGAAACAGGAGATCAGGGAGTGGAACCGGGGACTTGGAGAGAGAGAGAGAACAAAAAACAATCAACTTAAAGTAGAATAAAGCCAGGCATGGTGACATACGCCTTTAATCCCAGCACTTGGGAGGCAGAGACAGGTAAATCTCTAGAAAACAAGTCCAGGGCTACACCGTGAGACCAATAGCTAGCCTAAAAGACAGTGTTAAGTCAGTGGTACAGTGCTTGCCCAGAATGCACAGGCTTTTGGTTCAAACACCTGAACAGGAGTCAGGGGTAGGGGACAGTGACATCACAATATTTAGCCACTAGTTGCTACAGTCCCAGGAAGACATAGTTTAGTAACAATCTGAACAACTAAGTGACTCCTAAGCTAGCTGAGTGGCATAGAGATTCCCAACTAGGGGAGACAATTAACGTAACCTACTCAGTGAGTTCCAAGTCAATGAGAGACCCTGTCTCAAAACACAAGGTGAATGACACCTGAGGAATAACACCTGAGGTTGACCTCAGCCTAAACGAACACACACAGAGACAAAATAAATACATACGACAGTGTCTAGGGTTGAGTGCCAGAGCTGGGTGACAAAAAGAAAAGACAGATGAATCCAGAAGGAATTTCAGATTTCCAAAGTCGGTGATTCTGCCATATAGTGCCACACAGGTAAATAAACACAAGATGGCAAAAGCCTATCTCCCTAGAGAGGCACTCAAAGACTCTGCTCACGCTGTCTGTCAGTCAGGCAGCACGCGGTAGCAGGCTGTGTCTCTACTAGCCCTTCCTTTTAAACACCCTTCACTATCTGCAGCATGCATGAGCTCAGATAATCACATGCAGGCATTCTGATTTCCTGGAGTTATATTTTCAGATACAGTAAAATGTTAGCAGTACCTTGGTTGTCGATGCCCAGCATGGGATTTCCCATATAGCCATGGATATACTTACACACTCTATAGCATGAACTTCGTGAGGTCAGTGACTTTGTCTCTCTTGCCTCAATCTGCATTCCTAATACATACAACCATAGAGGTGTTGGTGGGGCTGTTGTTTTTTGGCTTTTTAAGACAAGATCTCAAGGTGAGAATGTAGCTCAATTGATAGAGCGCTTTCCTAGCATACACAAAGGCTTGGGTTTGATCCCCTGCACCACAGAAAACCTGGCATGATGGTAATATCCATAAGCCCACTCAGGAGGTGGGGGCAAGAAGCTTAGAGGTTCAAGGTCGTTCTTGTCTATATAGCAAATTTGAGGCCAACCTGAGCTACGTGACCACATCTCACAAAAAGAAAAAAAAAGACAAGATCTTGTTTGGTAGCCCACGATTGCCTCAAACTCACAACCCTGCTTCTGCCTCCCAAGTGCTAGAATCACACCCGTGGTGCCATACCTGGGTCTGAACCCATGTTTGACTTCTGATGGATAATCAATAATGTCTATTGGTAGATTTCCACGTAGTTGAAAAGAAGCAGTCATTTGTTTTGACCATGAGGGAAGGCAATAGAAAACCAACAGCAGCAAACATGAGAACAGCTTTTACACACACACACCACA
Organism: Ondatra zibethicus; assembly: GCA_004026605.1. NCBI lineage: Eukaryota > Metazoa > Chordata > Mammalia > Rodentia > Cricetidae > Ondatra > Ondatra zibethicus. Next base: position 52,169 of record PVIU01003058.1, read on the forward strand.
AATGGAAACGATGAGCTATTTCCACCCTCACCTGCACCCCAAGTTCTTCTGAGAAAATCCCAGCTGCCACCTTAGATGGTGGTTTTTACTGCCCAGTTACAAATTCCACAGAGTTATGCGCCTTGGCAGAGCTGGCTTCCTTAAACATCCTTGGACCTGTAAAGAAATGCTGCTTCTCTGTATTGATTTCATGCCAGTTCCTCCTTGTGAAAACCCGGTGTGCCGCTCACCAGCACACGCGCCCCAAGACCGGGTATTGCTCATGTTTCTCTCCAGCACGTGCTACAAAGCCATTTCTACTCTCAGGCTGGCATGTTCGATCATTCTCCCTTCAAATGTAGCAGCGTGATTATCCCCCATGGCGGGCTGCGCATATGCTCCTTTTGATCTGTGAAATAGCTCATTCCTGAGAGGACTTGAAGCTCCCCAGAAACATGTGTGAAATACTGTTTATGATTCATGGGAGGGACGTCTCATATTGTCATTACGCCAAAATGGTTGCACCCAGCCACACTCTCTCCAAACTCCCTTTTTCTCCAAGAAGAGGAAAAAGAGAACTCTGAGCTGCAACTCTACGATACTAAGATAATGATAATTATCCCATTATAAACAAGTTTAGCGTCAAACATTTACGTCGAATGGGAGGCTGTGCAGGGCCATGACTATGGGGAGGGGTGTGCCTTGCTTTCTGTTCTCTTACAAGTTAGTGGAAGAAACAAAACAAAACTCCAAAGTAAAATGAACAAGCTATTCATAAACAGCATGGTCAACAAATGCAACGCAGGGCTCAGAAGGAGGCAGGCTGGCTAGACAACAGTCCTAAGGGAGATGGCCTTGAATCTGAGTCGGCTCTTTAGTGGATGCAACTAGTGGGACAAGGCAGGATGGAGGGATCATTCGTGTACATTGTCCCAACCGGCTGAGTAAGGGTTATGTCAGGCAGGGTTGGAGTAGACTGGGTGTGACCCACAATGCCACCATGAGGACATTGGATGTAGGTCTACACGTAAATTGAACATATTTAGTAGAATGGGTGTAAGCTGAGCAATGCTTTATAGAATGTAAATCTAACAGGATGTAGGAGTTGACTGTGGAGAGGTGTTATATAACTGAGACCCTGACCTGGGCTGGGAACAGTGGGGCATTGCCATCATTTGTATATCCCTGGGAATACACCTTAAGGATTCATGTAGAGTTGTGCCTTGAAGTACTTATCTGAGCTGGGGAGATGGCTCAGTCAGTAGGCCCTGAGTTTCAAATCTAAAACCCCATAGGAATGCTGAGGATGGTACTGTGTCCTGGAGACAAGAGGAATTTGGAGGCTCTCTGGCAGTCAAACCAGTCTACATGATGAGCTCGAGGCCAGTGAGGGCACCGGTCTCCAAAAAGAAGCAAGGTGAACTGCTTCCAAGAAACAACACTCAAGGTTGCCCTCTGTACATAGGTACACATGTACCCAACAAGCACATACACACAGGCAAGAACACATACACATATGCACATACAGGTATCTCTCTGCCTCTTCCCTGTCATGCTGGGATACTGTGTGCTGCTGGGGACCAGCCTCATTTTTTGAACTTTGGACATAGCAAAGGCCCCAGGATGAGCTATCCACAGACCTTGGAGAAACCAAGCAACTGGGGTTGTAGAAGCTCCAAGCCACCTTGGGGCCCTGAACTCCACCTTCTTTTACTGATAGAGAAGCCAGCCCATGCTCAGATGTGAGGCAGTTAGACTGACCCAAGTCACGGCTCGGACCCCCTCTCTACAATGCACATCCATCCCAGCAGCTTCCCAGTGGTCTGTCCAAATCCTCCTTTGAGTACAAACCCAGGGTCACTTTGGACAAGCTAAGTAGCTGTTCATTCTCCTGACCTAACAGAGGTAACTAAAGCTCCTCCCCTTTCTGTCACCCTGGACTCCCCTGGTGATGCTTTGGCCCAAATCTCCCATCCCAGCATGTCAATTCCTTTCCTAGAAGCTTTTTCAAAACACTCTGAGTTTTATTTCTTTACGTCCTGCTCTTGACTGTGTTGCCCTCCTGGGAAGCCTTCATGTCCCTCCTCTAAGCCCCACTGCCACTAGAAGACCCTCCATCATCTCAGCCTCCTTCCTCCTTAGGTAAACAAACTGAGGCCTCCCTTGTTGGCATCCAAAATACCTGCACAGGGTGCTGTCACTGTGTCCCTATGATGGCTTTTACTGATGTTTTGTTTGTTTGGGGCAAGGCCTCATTATGTAGCCCAGGCTTTTAACTCACTACGTAATTGAGGCTGCTCCTGAAGAGTGAGGCTAAGGCTGGCTTGGAGCTCCTGATTCTCCTGCCTCCACTTCCCAAGAAGTGTGTAATTATTTTATTTTGTCGTTTTTTTTTTAAGATAGCGTCTTACTCTGTAGCCCAAGCTAGCCCAGAATCTTTCTGCCTCAGCCTCCTAAATGCTACATGTCCAACTGTGCCCCTAAGCCTGGATCCATGTGTAACAATAAAATAACAATTGCCTCTGTATGTGTCTGCCTGCCATGCCTCAGTGATGAACTAACTCCCTGAGGGGTAGGACCCTAGGCATGCATGATTAAATTCTCGGTGTCTACCACAGTGCTTGGTGCCTATTAATGTCCGGTGAATGAACGAATGACGGTTGGCTGGCTGTGCCTCCTTGGCGTTTTCATTCATTTCACAACTGTATTGCATCATCACCTATGATGGGCACTGCGAAGTTCCTCAAATGTCAGAATAAACCTAGGCACTCAAGTTCCAAATAATGCCTACATAAATTATGTATGTGGCACAGAAACAGGCGCATGGAGCACGGCGCACAGAGCTACAGATACCAGAGCTAGCAAACAGTAAAGCGTGTGCCAGAAGTCCCTGAAATCTGCAAAGGCCCAAGAACCAAAAGTGACAGTTAACTCCAGAAGCCCAGTAAAAGGGGGAGAAAAAAATGAAAAAGACAAAGAACAAAAGAACCTCCAGCAAAGGAAGTTGCTCTGGGTTTGCTTTTCTATCCTAAGTGCACCAGCGGAGGTGGTGGGAAGGAGTGGGTAGGAGTGGGGAGGCAGGTAAAGGGGGGTTGAGGGGGTGCGGTGGGAAGGGGGAGAGGTGGGGTGAGGGGAGAAGGGGAGTCCGTGTGACTCTGAGTCCCTCACAGGCTGGCTCTTAGGAGCTGCTTGGAAAATGCATTGCCATGCATGAGTCAGGGATTGCTTCTCATGCCGCGGGAAATCGTTAATGGGAACTGCGTTAGCGGCCCCTTAGTGCTCTGCCTGATAGAGAGTCAGCAGGTTCACCCCAGCAATTCTGGAACCCTGATCACTGCCAATTAGGGTAGCATTGTCTGGCTGACATAATCAAGTGAGTATAAATATATTTATTGTGATTGGAATGGAGAAGGGAGGGTGCAGAAAGATTAAAGCAGAGGCTGCCACCCTGGGCCTGGCCCCAGCCAGAATCAAGCCCAGTGTGTCACCCATGGTTCAGCAAAGGCAGGCACTGGCTTCCAGAGGTGGAAGGCACAGGGAGAATTCAGGACAAATATTCCTTTTTTCTCCTTGTCATTTCTTTTTTTTCCTCCTTACACCTCTCTCTCTCTCTCCTCTCCCCCCACATGAAAGCTGGAGGAGAAGAGAAAGCAGATGGCAAGTTGAGCGCATTTTCATTCTGCCCTGTTGACCATGATGCTTATTTAGCTTCTCCACAGTTCAAAGGGGGAGGGGGGACATAGCCGCGCAGGAAGCCCCACCCTCTCAGTCACCATGTGGCCTTGGGCTTCTGGCATTGCTGAAGACTTTCAGTGCTGTGAGACTTCTGTGGGGATACCTCTGATGTGTCTCAGAGTTGGGGTTGACTGACCCTGGTAAAAACAGTCCCCCCTGCAGTAGTCTAAATTCAGGAGGGGTTTCCAGAATTTAAATGGCTCATGAAAAGAGGTTCATTTTTGCCACATCTGGTGGCATTCCTGTCAGCCTGAAAAGTGGGTTCTGGATAGGCCACTACATACACTTCCAAGTTCAGGTTGCGTCTCTCCCTCCCCCAACCAATGGCTGGGGTCAGATGCAAATGTCGCAGTTGCATTGTTGGGAAGGACAGCAGGGACTGAGCCCTGTTACCGCAATGCAGTCAATCAAAGGCGTGACTTTTTTTCCTCACCCTTTGGTTTCAGCTATTTTCTTTACCTTTGTCACCAGTGCACTGTTCTTTCTCCCCCTTTGATGGCTGATATCTCTCTGCAATGGTACCACCAGTGTAAGGAGACCCCATGTCTCAGACCTGTCATGTTTGGCCTGGAGTTTGTTCTTATAATTGCTCTCAGGCCTGCCTTCCTTAATTTGTGTCCTCTGTGTGAGGACATCAGTGGGAAGGTGTAGGTACACCAAGTAAATTGGTCCAGTTGGCAGGGTGCTTGCCTACTTGGATGCAAAAACCACAGCTTTTGCCTTAAAGGAAACAAGAGACGGTTTATTCTGGAACCATTTTGAGTGAGCATGCCTGGGGAGACAGATTTAGATTACCCCAAATCCAAGTTCTAACAAGGAAGCAGTGTCATGAAGTCTTACTGTTTTACAGGGCAGAGAAAGTCACAAATCATGACAAATAAATATAAAATGAATTGGTGGGTACATCAGAGAGAGGTGGGCACACAGACATGTAGGAAACTTTTCTATTGGCCCACAATGCTAGCTGAGCTTTTGGACTGGCAGAAGCTAGTGGTCTGCTAAGTTAATAGATTCTAAGAAGTTTTTATCTACTAGTCATAAGGTGTTAGTTCCGACAGAGGGATAGGCAAGGAATGGTTATTGCAAAGGGCTAGAATTAGCCAAGATAAAGTAATTGGTCTCTGGGCCCGCAACATTCCAGTGTCTCCACAGTACTGCAGTTCTAAACAGCCATTCAGCCTCTGCAGACACAGCTTCTTTCCAGGAGTTCCCTAGCACCACCTTGCCAGGCATGGTGGTGCATGCCTGTGATCCTAACATTTGAGAAGTGGAGGCAGGAGGATCAAAAGTTCAAGATCATCCTCAGCTACATATTAAGTCTGAGGCCAACCTGTACTCCATGAACTACCATCTCAAAAACCAAAAACAAACAAACCCATATTTAGGGGCTGGGCAGTTGACTAAGCAGTTAGGAACTCTTGCTATTCTTGACAGGGACCCAGGGTTCATTCCTGATGCCCACATCAGGACTACCTGTGACTCCAGCTCTAAGGGGTCCAACACCGTCTTCTGGCTTCTGGAGCACTGCACACATGTGGTGCACATACAGACAAGCAGGCACACACATGTATACACACATATGCATAAAATAAATAAGTAAATAAAAACTTAAAATCCATATTCAATCAACCAACCAATTAGAAGCTTGAGTAGCAGAGATTTCACTTATAGGGTTCACTCTACCTAAAAACATCTTGCTGCCCATGTCCAGCCTCCTCCTTTGGCAGCTCGGAAATTGCCCAGGCCAACCCTTCTCTCCAAGTTGTCCAAAATAAATGTTCCCTTTTCTTAGCAAATCTTAACAAGTGAAACACCTAGTTTGTTTGTTTCTTATCGTCTTCTTGCCAGATGTATTGGTTCTTGAGAACCAAAACTCATTAGTCTCCAAGGGAGAAAGAAAGTCATTCTATATTTACCCATTAGCAAATTACCACTTAAAGGTGAAACACAGGGAACTCTCTCTCTCCCTCCTTAACAGTGGGTTGTTTTCCTTGGTTGAACCCTGGTGGATGGACGGCGGCTGTTACCAACAAGTTGGCGTCAATTTCTATGCTGGTATTTGTTTTCTAGAAGCAAAAAGTCTTCCGGGTACCAGTTTTGTGTGATTATGCTTTTGAGGAATGTAGCTGGCTAGAAATTGGTCCTGATTCCATCCCTGGCATTTATGGAGGATCTACTGTGTTCGGGGCTCTCCATCCCTCTGAAATTCTCTCTACTTCCAAGTTAGATGAAGTTATCGATGGGAATGCCAATTCCTTCCTTACCTGTTGACTTTCTGTTGTGTAGCCAATGGCAGGAACTACCTATCACAAACGCAATGTCCTAACAGGAGCTTGGGTTTGAAGTCAGCAAGACATGGGATAGTAGGCAGTGTGACCAATAATACATTGCCTCCTTTTTCTGCTCCTTGCCTTCTAACCTTGACACTGATGGGGAACAGTAGAGCAGCCTGCACACCTCCACCATTCTCCCTGACAAGAAGAAAGCCAAGTGAACAGTGAAGAGCTTGGTCTGATCACAGAATGTTGGTGCAGATTATATGTGGTCCCAGAAAAGATTTTTGGCCTAAGGGTTTAAGAAACAGAAAACCTCCTGAATACACACCAAACTCTTGACCCTTGAACCTTACAGGTTACAGCGTTTTGGTTCTTGTTAGGCATGATACTCTGGCTATCGAGGAATAAATGAGCAGGTGGAGGTACAGAGATGATGAGTACCAGTGACAGTTTTCTAGTTTTGATACTGCACTGTTGGGGCAAGATGTCACCATTGGAAGAAGCTGGAAAAGGACAGGTGTGCTCATTACTCTTCTCCTTGCCTGGTGAGAAGCAGCTCAGGAAGGGGGGTTTGTTTTGGACTACAGTTACGGGGAATAGAGTCCTCCATGGCAGAGAAAGCACAGTAACGAAACCCCACTTACTCAGACTTTTAACAACATTCATCTATTTTGGAATAGTCCCCAAATTTCCACCTCTATACAGTTCGTTTTTGAGAGATGCACCTATCCACCTAACTTTTGACCGGAGTCTCACATTTCGGATTCCTCTTGGATCACTTCCTGTCTGTAATCCTTGACTCGGGAAGTGCCAGGGCCATCTACTGAAATGTCCCCATGGTGATGTTGCCATGTCACCATGTCCAGGCACAATGACTTGAATAGTTTCTCCATCTTCAGGTGCCCTTGCCTTCCAATCTCCATAATGCCCTCAAAGGCATTAAATGGAATCTCAGTGTGACTGCAGCACATTTTACATGAAGTCCAAAGTCCTTGACAGCCAGATGAGACACTCTGTGGCCTGCCTCCATCTGAGTCACTCACCCCATCCTCTGCCACTCCACAAGGACTATGATGAAAAGACTGGGTCCCCACCTTGCCTTTGCTCAAGGCATTCTCTGTGCATACGTCACACTGCTGGGTTCTCTATTCTGCCTACCTTCTGTTTTACAAGACTGGGCTCAGTTGCTGCTTGATTGAGGAAGAGTCTCCTTTGAACCTGACTACTTGCAGTTTGGTTCCTTTATCAACATGACCCACATCTTTGGTTGACTAATATATCCTTCTGGCAACCCCCCCCAAGCCCCAAGTTCTAGTCCATTCTGAGTCTCCATGCTCAGCAAAGTGCCTGGTGCAGAGTAAGGCTGGGAAGAGGTTGTCAAATGGATGCATAAGGCGTTGAGATGGATGCCCCTGTGCTGGGGATATAGCTTAGGGTTGGCCAGAGACCTGCAAAGAAAAGACTGGGTCACCAGCTTGCCTTTGATCACAGTCTTTGCTCAGAGACCCTGAGTTGTGATTCTTAGCACCACCTAAAGTAAGGTGTGGAGGCATACAGGCCTGAAATCCCAGACTCCAGAGTTAGACTTGGGGATGCCTGTAATTCAGACACCCAGGAAGCAGTAGAATAACAAGTGTGAGGCCAGCCTGAGCTGCAGAGTGAGTGCTGGGTGGGAGACTTTGGATCAAACTTCCCCCCAAAAAACAAAATTAATAATAATAATGATGATGATGATGATGATGATGGTGATGCCCTAGAGAGACAGAAAGTGAGAGTTCAGTGAAGCCAAGACACTGGAAAACAAGCTGGGAAGAAAAGGTCACTTCCTCAATTGAAGGGAAAAGTCAGGGCAGGGGTCAGTGACAGGAGATTTGAAATGAGAGGATATAAAAAGAAAAATATCCCAGGGAGGGGGGCCAAGAGAGGTGGGGCGGGAGGGAGAATGAGAGACTGAGAGAGAGACCGAGACAAAGGGAAAGACCAGTTGCACATTTGGGACTGTTGGTGGTTTTGTAACTTCCTCTGAGATGGTTCCAGGAAGAAGTGAGGTTCTAGGAAGGCACAAATCACATACAGAAAGAATGCGGTATCATCAGCCATTCAAGGGGTCTTCGTCACCAGGACTACATCCATGGTGGCTGTGATGGGATGGCTGATAATTTTCTGGGGCTGGTGCCCAGGAATTTTGTACTGTGGTGCAAATGCCAAACAGGAAACCATGTGACGAGTTATAGGTGTGAAAGAGCGGGTAGTGATCCTGAAATGACAATATGAAATGCCAGAATAATCACAAGGGAAGCATCTGGAATACTGAAGAGGGCCTGAAGGATCCTTGTTCTGCCCATGATGGGTTACGAGAGGAATTACTTAGAAAGCAAGAATTCAGGGGGCTGGAGAGATGGCTCAGAGGTTAAGAGCACTAACTGGCTGTTCTTCCAGAGGTCCTGAGTTCAATTCCCAGCAACCACATGGTGGCTCACAACCATCTATAATGAGATATGGTGCCTCTTCTGACCTATAGGGATATATGTGGGTAGAATACTGTATACATAATAAATAAATAAATCTTTTTTAAAAAAAGAAAAGAAAAAAGAAAGCAAGAATTCGAATACATGAAACCTACCAAGAATGGCCAACGCTCAACTTTGACCCACAAGTATTAAAAGTAGCAAATCACCAAAGGTGGGGACATTAGGAGGTATGACCTTCTGTGGCTCACAGGATGCATGAATGAGGATATAGACCTCTGCATACAACCCTCCCCACGCACCTGAAGATGTGACTCAGTGACAGACCATGTGCCTAGCATGCACAAGACCCTGAGTTCTGTCCCAAGGATGCAGAATATTTTATAGTAAGAATTCCAAGGACTTCCCTCCACAGCTGCCCATCTGATTGCTGGCATTCTCCCCTGGCTTCAGGGGCAGACTTTGTATTTGGGGAGAATAGCAGGCAAGTGTAGCTGAGAGAGAGACAGGGGCCAAGGGCTCCTGGCCATTATTCTCAGCGGGACTCCAGTCTACCACTTAAGAGATTCCTGTGGCGAAGGTAAACATTTGCAATGTGTGCGTACTAACAACTTATTTATCTGAAATGGGAGTTTAATTGGGCACTTTGTGTCTTACCTAGAAACCTGGCTGAAGGAGGTACATTTTCACACTCTTACCTCCTTATTAGCTGCTGAGAAAAATGAATATGTTAATGTTTTCAAAGTCCCATAACTAACGCTCACTGCTCACCTATTCTGTACCAAGCACTTCTCTTTTTTTTTTTCCAAGCACTTCTCTAAATGGTTGAGATTAACATTTTATGTTTTATTAACCAAAACACCATGAAGATGGCAATGTTAGTCCTGTTTTGTTTTTCTTCCCTTTCCTTCCTTTTTTTTTTTTAAAAAAAAAAAAAGTCTTACACTGTAACCCAGACTGGCCTAGAACTCACTATGTAGCCCATTCTGACTCAGTCTCATGGCAATATTTCTACTAAATATTCTCAAATGCTGGTATTACAGATGTGAGCTACCATGTCTGACTTTAGGCACACCTTTAAGACCAAGAAACCTCTAGGCTCCATGGCACACACACGTGTAACCCACGTGTTGAGTTGAGAAGCAAAGTCAGGACAGTTGTGAACTTGGAGTCAGTTTGTACAACACAGCACGGCCCTGACAGGAAGCAGCTGAGGCTCAGAGCACTCGGATAACTATCTTAAGGTCATATCACTCAGAGAGCTACTGGAAGAGCCCAGATTTGCACAGCATCAGGCAAGGGTTAGACACACCAAGTCTCACCGAAGAATCAGAGAGAGTAAGAACACTCGATGTGACAGGAACAGGCCCCAAGTAAGACAGCTGATCTTAGACTAGGAAGTGCATCCTTAAGAAAATGCACTTTTTTGTTTGTTTTGTTTCATTTTTCAAGACAGGGCTTCTCTGTGTAGCCCAGGCTGTCCTAAAACTCACTCTGTACACCAAGTTGGCCTTGAACTCAGAGATCCACCAGCCTCTGCCTCCTGAATGGTGGTGGAATTAAAGGTGTGGGCCACCACACCCAGCTAGGAAAAGCACTCTCAACTTTAGACAGACACTTCCATGCCAGAATTTGCAGCTTACTTAAAAGAAAAATGCACAGACTATAGTCTGAGCCTGGGGTCCTTCTGCAGCGCACAACCTGCACAGCCTTACATAATGGTATGCGCTAAACTGCAGAAGGATGATGGAGCAGAGGCTACTGGGTAGATAGGGTGCCTGGGGAGTGGGAAGCCACTTGCCAAGACACGTTTGCTTCAGGCAGTTGGAAATCTGAAGTCAATTTTGAAAGATAGGATGGGGAGAGAGGGTTGAAGGCCTGACATGATGGCGAGAGACGCTTGAGTGGCTAGGAGAGGTCACATGACAGCGTGACATTGACAGGATCTGAATGGGAAAATGATCCTCAGAGAGCTCACATCAGAAAGTGTCAGCACACAGAGGTCTTTGGACCCTCTGGCCGGAAGAATGGAATGTAGGAGGACGGAAGGCTGCAGCAGCCCTCTCGGACCCCAGAAAAGTAAACACGCAGTTTGCAAAGAAGCACAAGGACAGGGAAATGAAATAAAGCAGATGAGCATCTGCCACTTGGTATCTCCCCCCAGTTGGCCGTGTACTTCTTCCCAGGGGCCAGGGGTGCCACTGGCATATACTGGTTATAGGCATGGTCTGCTTGGACTTTGGTATTAGATTGTACCTGTCACAAAATTCTAGAGGACAAACGGAAGATAAGCTTGTAGCTGCTTTAATCTAAGGAGTAGGGAAGGATGAAAAAGTAGCGCGTAGAGCTTGGTTGGTAGAGGGCTTATCTAGCATGCACCCTGGGTTTGGTTCTCAGTGCCACATAAAACTGGGTGTGGTCCACAAGCACACGATTCACAGAATCAGCTAAGCAGGACTCATAGGGGCTCCCAGAGACTGAAGCGACAATCACAGAGCCTATATGGGGCTGAGCTAGATCTTCTGCATATATGTTATGGTTGTGTAGCTTGGAATCCTTGGATTCCTTGAGGGAATCCTCACAGTGGCAGTGAAGCTGTCTCTGACTCTTTTGCTCTTGGGACCCTTTTCCTCCTATTGGGTTGCCTTGTCCAGCCTTGAGATGAGGGTTTGTGCCTAGTCTTATTGTAACTTGTTATGCTGTGTTTTGTTGCTATCCCCAGGAAGCCTGCTCTTTTTTTTTAAGAGAAACAGAGGAGAAGTGGATCTGGGGGAGAAGGAAGGTGGGAGGGACCAGAGGAGTGAAGGGAAGGGAAACTGTGGTTGGGATGTAATGTATGAGAGAAGAATAAACTTAAAAAAATGATAATAAAAAAATTGGGTGTGGTAGCGCATGCCTCTATTGCCAGCACTCAAGTGATAGAGCCAGAGAATCATAAGTTTAGGATTATCCTTGGCTACATCATGGCTTTGAGGTCATCCTGGGCTACCTGGGATCCTGTTAAGAGAGGAAGAGAGAGAAAGAGAGAGAGAGAGAGAGCTTTTTCTAGTGTGTTTGTCCCTGATACTCAGATAATCTCAATTAATGGGTTCCTATCAACAGAAAACTGTTTTAGGTAAAGAAACTGAGCTCAGGGATGCAGTTGGCTGAGGTCACACAGCTGGCAAAGGAAGGACCCAGGACTTGAATCCCACTGTGCTTAGCTCCAAAGTCCACATCCATTTATTGTGGGTCATATCCATTTATTACAGAATAAAGACCCAAAGTCATGCAGTTCACTAAGAAGAAAGAGTTGGGCCTGGGGGCAGTAGATAAACTGCTTGCCTTGCAAGAACAAGGGCGTGAGTTTGAGCCCCAGAATCTGCATTAAAAAGCCAAAAGTCAAGTGTGGTGTGCGTCTGTGGTCACATTATACGGGAATTGGAGATAAACACTCCTTGGCTTGCTGGTTAACCAGCCTACTTAATTGGTGTCCTCCAACCCTGCAAAAGGCTGTGTCAGGAAATGAGGCACAAGGAAGAGGAGGGAGAGGAGGAGGAAGAAAAACTTGAAGGAAGCAACTGGAAAGAAATCAAACCGCCTGCATGCCAAATGGGCTGGCAGTTAGCCAAAGGAACTGAGAGAAACAAAATAAAGTTTCAGGGGCCATGTGAAGCCCAGTGTTCTGGTTCAAAACCCCCACAAAAGAGATGGAGAGGCCTAGCTCCTCCATCTTCCTGTTAAAACACCTGAGTTCTTAGAGGGTTTTACCTCCGGAACAGCCAGCAGAACATGTAACACAATTACCAAATGCTGGCAGGCAGAGAAAGTAATTTGATCATCCTGTTCCACCCAGCCCGCTCAGGCCACGTCCTGAATACTGAGCGCAGGTTGAGAGGGCTAGTCTGAAGCTAGACGGTGACTGAGATGCGGCCTTTAGAATATGACCAGGAGATCAAGGACGGGTGATGAAGGACCCTGGGAACAGTCGAGTTTAGGAACAAGAATCTGGGATTTGTGGTGGTTTGGTTTTTTCTTCTTTGAGCAATATTTGGAATGAGGAGAGACACTTTCATTCAGCATAACAGACTTGCCTAGTGCTTCGCTTACTCTTTCCAACCAGGCCACTATTCTTATACTCAAAGACTCTCCAAGGAAAAACCCAATAGCTTTGTGGATGCTTCCAACTTGGGGCCCTTCTTGATCAAAACCGGAAAGAGAACTGGCTGCGTGTGGTGGTGCTCACCAGTAATCTCACCACTGGGGAGTTCCAGGACAGCCTTGATTATGTATCCTGTTCCTTCGAGGCAGTGTGGGCTGCCTGGAGAGAGAGAGAGAGAGGGAGAGAGAGAGAGAGAGAGAGAGAGAGAGAGAGAGAGAGAGAAATGCAGGCGTGGCTTTCTTAAACCAAACTCAATTTAGAAAGATCTACTATAATGTAACGGTCTGTGTTTTCCTAAATGAGAAAATTTTAATTATTTACTTGACAAGCAAAATTCAAAATGTCATCCCTAAGTCTGGGGTTTTGCTTGATTTTTGCTTGTTTTGTTTTCTGTTTTTTTCTTTTTTGAGACAGAGACTCACTATGTATTCCAAAGTAATATCGAACTGTGATTCCCCCTGCCTCAGACTCCAAAGTGTTGGAATTACAGGCATGTGCCACCACCACTCCCCATTACTATCCCTTTGATTGACTACTTTTAGTACTTTTCCTGGGTGACTTGTTGCATGAAGCTGTCAGTTCCTCTAGATTTCCGGGGATTGACTTATGGATGGAAGGCAGGTAAGCGACCGTCCGTCTGAGTTAATGTTCACTTTTGCACGCTTGGAAACCAGCGAGCTGAACAGTGGCCAGCGTTCCGATGATAAATTGGGATTTGATGGCACAAGTAAAAGTGACAAAAAGATTAAGGTGGCTATGATCACGGAGTCTTCTGAGCCACACACACACGTGTGTGTGTGTGTGTGTGTGTGTTGGTCAAATAAGGTTGACAAGCACTTCAGGCACAGAGAGTGAGGGAAGAGAGAGGGGACAACAGGGAGTGTGTTTGTTATATGTGCCAGCATTGTTACCACCCGGGTGACCGCAGAGCAAGGAAGATGGAGGCGTTCAAATACATGATAAATATGGTGAACTTTCAGAGCCCAGATCAATAAAAGCAAACATGAAGTGAACAGAAGGGAAGAAGAGAAAAGAACATGAAGGCCCCATAAAATCCTAGTGATGAATTAGAAGGGAAATCGTGATGTGAATAGGGAATGAGAGGGGAAGGATAAAAAAGCCTGGCTTTTGTAAAAATCTGTCTGTCCCTTTCTTGCCCTTTGCTCTCATCTACGCAGGCGCTCCCCATGCCCTTCTGACAGGGCTCACAAAATGGCTTCTGAGTCAGAGTGGCGTTTGAAATGCTTCATTCCCATGTGGATTTGCCCATTCATGGTGTCTGTAGACAACTGCTACCACTTTAGGAAACACTAAGGATAAAATGAACGGTTGGCCGGAGATGCAGCGGCCTTTCTCCTCCATTCCTACAGTTGCCTCGAAGCACGGGATTGCTGGATCTGAAGTCAGCTTCACAGCACAACAGAGCTGTCAGGGACCTCTCTAGTAGGGCCGGTGGGCTCTTGTGGGGATCTCTCTGGTGGAGTCGGTGGGCTCTTGGCATTCTGATGTTGTTGTTTCAAGGTTTTCATGGTGTTGTTTTAATAAAACAACAGGAGAAATTAAAAACATACATTCTAAGTATAGCCATGGTAAGTGACTAGTGTTCAAAAGAGAAAGTGAATTTGGAAACCCTTGAATATATTGCAGAGAGAGAATATATTGTAGGGGGTTGGAGTGGAAAGGCAGGCAGGAGGAGAAGGAAGAAAAGGGAGAGGAGGGGGAGGAAGAGCGGGGGACGGGAGGGGAACGGACTGCCATTTGTGAGTATGTGAGGCTATATGCTTCTCATTTCCGAAATTGCCTTAGAGCCCATGATTGCCCATTCTGAGGTCAGCCCAGTTTATTGCAGTCATTGCCTCTTTGACCAAGAAGTAATGGGCTTGAATTTCCATGGTGTGTGAGAATTGCTGCTGTCAATTTCCTGGCTGACAGTCACCCAGGAAGGTTCGACAGGCCTGAACTAGTTAGCAATTACCCTGATCTGGTAGGCAGAGGGCCTGTGGTTTTTGAAGACCAATGAAGACCAAGAAACCAAGCGGAGAGCGCACAGATCCTTAGGAATTACCAGACACAGACTCTGACATCTTGCTTCCTTCTCCCACATCTGGTCACTAACAACAATTATAAAAGTTGACCTGGGGATGTATCTCAGTGCTTGAGAGCTTGCCTAGCATGCCTGAAAGCAGTAGGTTCAATTCCCAGCACAGCCCCCTCCCCCAAGGTTACAATGGTAAAGGCCTTGGCACATCACAGACCACAGCATGCAAAGGTAGCTTAGTCTTGACCAGCTCTGTCTCTAGGCAGTGGTGAAACTAGGTAGTGTTTTCCCTCTCTGACTGTCCCAGGGCTTCCTGTTTGAAGCCAGCCTCACCATGATCTCACTCTGGGTGGCTGAGCAGAGTGTAGAAGTCAAATCAGTTTCCCCCTTTCTGCTTGGTTAGTCGGCCTTTTCTTCTTCCCTACTGAGTGGTCTCCATCCCACGCCACGGCTGTATCTTTGGCTAACACCACAGCTGGGGCTCATGGCCAGGAGAAAGAAGTTAGCACCTGCCCAGGGGAAATGAGGGGAAATGGAGGCTTCAAACGAGAGGGAAAAAAGGAGCATATGTTGGGTGGATTTACACTTTTAAAAGCAGTTTTGACATTTGTTTTTCTCTACAAGAAATGTTGGTAGCATACTCAGATGCCAAAACGCTTTGGGGGAAAGACGGTGTGCAAGCAAATGCCAGGGCTGAGCAGAGCTCTCTGCACTTGCTCTCGCTGTGGAGTGAGGACTGTCAGCTGAATTCTCGGAGGGGAAACTGAGGCATGGGGAGCTAACATTCCTTGACCATCAAGTGAGCAAACAGGGGTTTGAAGGCAGGTTTGTCCGAACCCCGGCCGGCAACCCTCCGTGAGGCCCCATTCCACTGAGGCAGCTTCGCCTGACAGTTTGACAGGGTAGGAAAACGGGGTGGGAGTCATCTGAGTTTAATAGAACATGCGTGTTACAGTTAAAGAGAAAAGAAAAGGGTAGTTTTCTTCGATAAAGTTTGGGGGTGTGTGAGATTTTATGTGATAAGCATAAAAAAATAGTTGATTATATAAGACAGGCTGAGCGGATTAAAGAGATGGAACGATGAAACTGGGACTTGGGAAGAGGGGAAGGGACCTGCCTGGGGACAGTGTCCTCACACATCTCTCCTTTTACTTCCTTCTCTTCCTACTCCTTCCTCTAAAAAAAAAAAAAAAAAAAAAAAAAAAAAAGGCTTGAGGAGTGAGGTGGGGGAGCTAATTTTAAAAAAAGAAATGAAAGGAATGCAGCATCCCTGAGAGTAATGCAGCTGCCATAATCTGCAGTGACAGGGACTTGCAGAACAGCAATTTGATTAAATAAGGATATCGGGGATTTTAGGGACTCTCCCCGCGTCTAAGTCTAAAAGAAAAAAAAACCCTGCTTATGTTTCCCACAAACCCGAACACCAAATACCTTTGAACCAGAGAAGCTTCCCATTTGGAAATTACAAGAGAGGTCAGCAAACCCAGAGAGGCTCCCAGATCTCGGGTTGGAAAGAGTCTCCAGGAAGGGGCCCGCCCTGGTAATAGGGAGCCACGAAATGTAAGGTAATGATTGCCAGGGCGGTGATGGGCAGAGAGCCCCGGGCTTCTCCAGATGAGGAGGAGAGAGCAACAACTTCCCTGCCTGCCCAGTCAGCACCTCACTGCCCAACCGGCTGCCCCTCTGTCGCCTGTCATTAGAGACAGCTCTGTTGGTGACTTCCTGTAGAAGAGAAGCAATGAGAAGATGAACTGTTATTCGGGGAACACACCTGCGCACAGGACAGAAATGGATGGGAGGTGGGGGCGGGGCCAGGAGGCTTCTATTTCATAAGCCATTTCCACTGGGTCTCCAAGTCTAGCAGCAGCTGCTCGGGGCTGATAAATTATTGTTCTCAGATAAGCTGCAGAGGGCCCCCTTGAGTTCTGCCAGTCGTGATGGGAGATTTGTGCTTTCCTGGGGCATAGGAGGAAGAAAATAAACAAGTCACCTGGGGGCAGGAGAAAATAAGACTGTCCCGTGTGCACAGAGTCACTTTAGAAGGGAGGGAAATCTCAGCCTCATAGACAGAAGTGGTCTTGGTGGGATGTCCTTTGCTAGTCTTTGCTTTCTTTTGTTGCAGTAAAATCAGAAATGTTTATCTAGTCCCTAGAGAGAGATCACCTGTCTCCACTGTTTATTTATTTTAGGCTGTTTATTCGCCTAAAATCCTGAGCCAAAAAGAAATGATGGAGACTCTCACTTAGGAGGACCAATATCTAGAGGAACCGTTGGCTGCAAATCTAATGAAGGAGGGCTACCCCTAGATGCAGGGCCACTTGCAGGCCGGATCTGATGATGACAGATGGGGCAGGGGAGGAGTACCAGGGAGCCCTTCACAAACAGATTATAGCTGCTCCTCTTCTACTTCCCACTCCACGCCCTGGACCTGGCCTTAGATGCAGATCTTTGACGAAACAGAAGTGGAATCTTAATAGAAAGGGATTCACGGGTCACTGCTTTAAAGGCTACAGAGGATATGTTAGAGACAATCCGAGAACAGACACAGTAAAGAAACGTGTATGTCTTGTTAGACATTTGGTAAGCAGGTTAACATTTCTGTTATCAGAGAGCTCAAAATGTAGAGAAGCCTTCCACATCACACGTGTTCTTCCAGAATAAATTGGTTTGTGCCTCAAGAAGAATATTGAAACAGAAGCTGACAGGCGAGCTGAGCAGCCACGGTCCAGCCAATGATTATGGATTTTCAGGAACCATTTATCTTTGCCTTTTTGTTCTCTCCTGATGCGCCCAATGCCCACAAAGGCAGAAGGGTCCCAGGCACAGCTGTAGCAGTCAGAGTAAAGAAATTCACTCAGAAGGAACTGGGGAGATGGCTCATGGGAGCAGGCACTTACCATGAGGAACAATTTGAATCCCCAAACCCACTGAAAGGCCAGGCAGGCACCATTGCTGCCACTAAGTCTAGGGAGGAAGAGATATATGCTCCCTGGGGAGGGCTTGCTGGCCCACAAGACTGGCCAGAATTGGTGAGCTCTAGGCTCTGCAAGTGAGTCTGCCTCAATACATAGTGACATCCAGGGAGTTTTCAAACCTCCACATGCACATAAATGTGCCTAAACACCTATGGACATGCGCACGCACGTGCATGCACGCACACACACCCCACACATGGACACATGGAAAAGAGAGGGGGAAATGACACAGGGTAGATTTCAACAGAAGATTCTTACCTTGTACTCAAAAGCAGAGTGAATCCCAGAATTCCCGAGGCTGCAGCAGGAGGACTGTGCAAGTGTGAGACCAGATTGGGCTACAAAGTAAGACGCTGTCTCTGAAGGGTAGGAAAAAAAAAAAAGACAGAGAAAGGGGACCCAGAGATGAAAGGGACCATCTTGCCAGGGTGTTCAGAAGAAATTTAAAGCCCAGAAAGTATGGGAGAAGATGGCATCTAATTCTCTTCCATCTAAGCAAGTCTGTGTTGTATAGGCGCTAGACTCTGAAAGGTTAATACTTTAATGCTTATAAGGCTCACAACTCACAAGGGACAATGAGGACAATTACCAAACCTGCCTGGATAAAGATTATAAGGCCTCGGGAGACAAAAAAAGAAAAAAAGGAAGGGAGGGAGGGAGGGAAAATGAAGGAAGGGAGGAAGAAAAAAGAAAAAAAAAGAAAAAGAAAAAGAAAAAATTTAAAGTTCCCAAGAACAAGCCACAGTTTGGGGTGCACCATTGCCCTCTGTTGGATTAAATAAGGCAGACTTTTTTTTTTTCTGTCTCTGGTTAGGTTTGCTGAAAAGTCACGGCACCTTGGAGTGGGAAATTAATTAGGCCTTGTAAACTTAGATACTTAGGTCCCTTACCTCGATGGAATCAAATGTAGTTGTAACTCTGGTGGCAGGTCATTTGTTATACTTTTGTGCATGCCACAAACATTTATGAAATATCTGCTAAGTATTGCCTGGGGATTGCGGAGACTCTAAGAATAACACTCATGTTGGTCAGGGTCTACACACAAAGGACCTGTGGTTGCTGAGACAACAGGACACCCAGGAGGCAAACGGCATATTTCAGATTCCAGTTCACACCGGTGAGTCCTAATCTGCATTCTCTTAGCTCCAAATCCTCCCCTTCAGGAAGTCTACAACCAAGCCCGTGGTGGTGGCTTGGCACTCACGAGGTCCCGGCAGGAGAATCAGGAGTTCAAGGTCACCTTCATCTACCTAGCCAGTTTGAGACCAGCCTGGGGTACAGGAGACCCTGTCTCAAAAACACAACAGTGTGCGTGAATAAAGTATGAGTGGCCCACTCATTTGTCCTCTGTGGCTGTTCTAGAGGCCACAATGGTACAGTACAGGGGCCCTACCACCTCCAAAGCCAAAGGTATTTACGACAGGGCCCTCTCCACAAAGGGCCTCCTGACCCCAGTCTACACTCCCAGGCAGAATGGTCTGGCTTTTTAAATTAGTGGCTTTTTAAAGCACTTTCAGAGTTGAGCGCAGTGGAGAGCGATGTTTACTTGGCCCCCAGAGTGGGAGCTAGAGGTGATATACAGGTGTGTTCTTTTTAAGATTTCAGGCCTACAAACGCAGACTTGAAAATGGATCAATTAAAAGGTAGTTATTTGCATAACAAAGTTTCCTTTTCACTTCCTAAGGGCTTCACCGCAGGGCTCCTTTGTGGAGCGACTCTCTATAATACATGCTAACACGATTCCATTTACAAATACTCTTTTCAGAATAACTTTCTAAGAACCTTCCTATTGTGTAAGGTGCAAATTAGCTATAATCACCCCATGCCCCACAGCAACACAAGGTTTCCTCCTTCTGGAAAGTAACTGAGCTGACCTTTGAGGGTCTCCAAGAGGGGCTTTGACGCGTAGTCCCAGCCTTCAGAAGGCTAAGGCCGGAGCATTGCTTGAGCCCAGGTGTTCCAGACTGGTCTGATGATCACAGCAAGACCTTATCGCAACATAATAATAGCAACAACAGTGTGAAGGCTGTGGCCTCCAAATGTCTGTATTATGTGGCATTGAGGGGTATAATTTTACAGTTTTTCTAGCTTTTTTTTTTTAGACCCGAACCCAAAATTCAAAATGGCAAACTTTTCACTGTTCTCTTTTCCTACATAAATAAACAAATAAAATTATATTTGTGGTTAATGTTCTGATAAATGTATAGTCAGCAATATTCATAAAAGCAATCTCTCTCTCTCTTTCTCTAATTGCAAGACATTATGCTGTCTGAATTACAACACAAACTGAGACAGGCATTCAGATTAGAGCTGTCCCCAGCAAAATAGGAAGTGGTATGGCTGATTCAATTTAGGACCCGGCTTCCTCTTTCGTTAGGTCCTGAGCCTGAGTCTCGCTTAGTTTTGTGCTGTTATGCAATTGCTCCTTTTAAGAGAGACATAAAATGGAAGCCTTGGCTATTCATAGCCAACTTAGGAGGAGCTGAAATTGTTCAAGAAGTTTCTTGCCTGCTGCCATTTTGATGATAACTGGTTTTCTGAACAAATCTATTTCAACCAACTTCTGCACGGAATTATGTTAAAGAACTGCCTTGTGCCTTTTGTTTTTATCTTATGATGATGATGTTTTAAAAGTAGACAAACGTTCCTTGTTTATAACTTGACTATTTTCCAGGGTGATTTTTTTCCCCCTAGTAAAAGCAGCTTACAAGGAAATTCAAGGACAGAGAAGATCAGCCCAGGCAGTCCTGTGTGGCGTCACCCTGTGGTGAGGCTGATCTGTGTCCCAGAGCTGCTAATGGATTATGTGTGAGAGAGCCGCAAAGGGCCTGTGGGAAGCAGACTGGCATTAGACCCCCACAAAAGGCATCATCTGTGGGGTACAGCTTCGGGGGGAGGCTGCTGGAAGCGGCTGGCTGCCCCTGGAGGCTGCAGCTTCTCATGCTGTGTGGCAGGTGGCATTTCAGCCATTTCTAAAGCCGGTCCCTGGCAGGGAAGGCACACCGAGTCCATCTGTGAAGAGGGAGGAGTCTGGAAAGGGGTCCCAGAGGTCAGGAGCACAGAAATGACAAAGAACAGCCTAAAGGCATGTTCAGGCCTGCAGTTTCCCCTCCCCCTTCCCTTCTTTCTCCCCCTCATTCCCTTCATTGTTGCTACCCAATTTTTAATCCCCATCATATATATTTGTTTCCCAGATGTAACATGTAGTTGTGACAGGTGCAGATTATTCGGCAAAAAAATAAAAAACAAATCCATATTTACTGAATAAACTATATTGATAGTTCAATTTTCTTCTTCCCTAGTGGTCCCCTATTAAACTTTTCCATACCAACACTAACAAATATAGAAGAACCAAGATCTAAAGGTCCATGTCTGAAGATGACATATTACTGTCCTCTTCTTCAACAGGGATGAGAGGGTGTGCAGGGCCCTTTGAACCCCAACCAAAGCACCCCCTCCCCACTTTGAACATCTCCCTCCTACCAAATAGCAGCCAAACAGACTCTATTTCACAAATGGAAATGGAAGTGGATCTCCTGAGGAGCAGGCTTGTTTAATTGGGTTTTCAGAGCCAGAATTAATATTACAAACTGGGGAGCTGTGTGATCTGCTTGTGCCTCTGGCTCCGCCACACTGCCAGCCCTCCCTGAGGGAAGGCTGAAAAGTGACACTATTCAGTAGCAATTTTACTTCTGTCTGGGCCTTCTCACCCAAATGATTTGCAGCTGTCAGGAACCCAGCCGGCTTGATCTTCACAAGCTCAAGGTCACACCTAGAGCGTACTTTTCTCACCGCCAATCTACGTGACTTTCTAACATATTTAGTATTTGCCTCCCCCCCCACCTTGTTTTCATTCTGCTTATTAAGATAAATTTTCGTGGAAATGGGATCATAGTTTTCAGGACCATTCACCTGACACCTGATCTCTTAAGGTGACCAGTGTCTACTGTGGATACCATGAGGGTGACCCACAAAAGTCCCGTCCCCCTGCAAACCAGAGGCAAGGCTTTAATTAGGAAAGGTTCGAGTGGTAAGGTAATGGGGATGAATCAATTCAGCAAACGGCGTTTGTCTTAAGGAAGAAGGGCAGAGTACTCCTCCCTGTTCAGTGGGTTGACCTAGACCACCAACACGTTAATTTGCCTCCGATGGACAGATGCTGAAGAAAGTGTATGAAAAAGAACGTTTCTGTGTTGTCGCTGTGTGGAGATAAGTTGCGACTGGAGGGAGCGCACAGAGAGCCGAAGATGGCGTTTTATTTGGCTCCTGAGCAATGCTTCCCTCGCTCTGTGTCTTTGGAAATTGGGAATAGTCGTCTCACAAATTGCCTTGGGGGAAACAAAGCAGACTGGGAAGTCAGCGTCCTGGGCCCCTCCCTATCACCCTGCCAGTGGCTCTAATCCGCTAAGGGCTCCCGGCTGCACCCTGCTGCCTGCTGCCACCTTCCTGAGGTTCCCAGACCTTGAGAGGGACGGAGTTTCTGAGAAAACTGTTTGCAGTCTCAGTTTCCTGATTACTGAGAGCCCACTAGGCCTGAGGGCTGGCTTATTCGCTCACCCAAAGGGCTTGAGAATTAGTGAAAATTTGTAAAGCATAAATGCCAAACCACAGCTTTCCAGACAGCTGCCCCGACAGTAAGCTGTCTTAGCAGAGGATCAGAGAATTTGACAGTCCTGCTGATTAAGTGCCACAGTCAGTGAGAATAGTTTATAGGAGACAGGTGACATTGTCTTTTTTCTTTCTTTTTTTTTTTCTACTTCACACTGCCTTAGCTGGGAAGAGATTTGTCCCCTAAAATTAGGATTATTATTATCTTGCTACAGAATGCCACGTAGCCCAGGCTGGCCTCCAACTCTCTATGTAGCCAAAGATGACCTTGAACTTCTCACCCTCCTGCCTCTGCCTCTGGAACACTGGGATTACAGGGGTATATTGCCATGGCTGGTTTATGTAATGCTGGGGATCGAATTTCTCATGCATGCCTGACAAGTACTCCATCAATAGAACCACCTCTCTAGCCAATAAAATTGTTTTAAAGCATGCTCATGGGTCTGGAGAGATGGCTCAGTGGTTAAGAGCACTGACTGCTCTTCTGAAGGACCCTAGTTCAGTTCCCAGAACCCACATGGCAGTTTACAGTTGTCTGTAACTCCAGTTCCAGGGGATCCAACACCCTTACATAGACATACATGCAGATAAAACACCAATGAACATAAAATAGAAATAAATAAATCATTTAAAAACATAAAGATTCTCTAGCTGTACTGTGTATAGTATCCGCAACTATCATTTAACTCCATGTTACAACTTGATCCACTGAATATTAAGGTTTTTCATTCTAAAGATGAGGAAATAGCCGGGCGGTGGTGGCGCACGCCTTTAATCCCAGCACTCCAGGGGCAGAGGCAGGCAGATCTCTGTGAGTTCGAGTCCAGCCTGGTCTACAAGAGCTAGTTCCAGGACAGGCTCCAAAGCCACAGAGAAACCCTGTCTCGAAAAACCAAAAAAAAAAAAAAAAAAAAAAAAAGATGAGGAAATAGATTTCCAGAGATTTAGTTGCTTGGTCAAGATCACACGCACATACACACACACACACACACACACACACACACACACACACCACTAGTATTCCACTCTGTTCTTTGTGGCATTCCCTACAGCTCCTTCAATTTTTTCCATATTTAATGTAGCATATAGGTGGGCACAGTGATCAGTACATGGGTGTTACTAGGAGGAAAGTTAACTTGATATTAAATTTGATAATTTAATATCAAAATTGAATTTTCTGAAATTTACTCGAGTTCCGTCATGATGTTAAGATAAGCTATTGGACAGACTGTGTTTCCCAGCTCAAAAACTGAAATGCTTCCTACTCTACTGTCAAACTGGGCAGAAGGACGCTGAGTTCCCCATTGGCCAATACTGTCTAATTCTCTTAAATGATTCAGATATAAAAGGGAAAATGGCATCTGTCTAATTAACACTGCCTGGTTAAATATAGCTGCCAAGGGACAGCCGAGGGACAGTGTTTACTGAGCAGCCTTTCTAGCCCCCTGGGCCTCAAGTTCCAGTTGATAGCAAGCCTTCTGTCCTTATCAGCGAGAAACAGAGATGCCCCCCAGAAGCAGCCACCGCCACAGCAGGCCAAGGGAGCTGGAGGGAGAGGGGCTGGGCTGTCGCTGGCTGTAGTTCCACTCCTGGTGTCTAGAGGTTCAGAGAATGAGTCTGGGAACCAGATCTGGAAGGCTGTGGCAGTTCTTGTTGCAAACATGAGCTCTGGCCCTGCACGGCCCTCTCGGCTGCCTGAGCCTAGCTCTCCAGCCTGCAGACGTTCACTGGGCCACCCTCCTGCCCACTGCTGAGCCTGCCAGGCAATGCCATCTGCTTTGCAACCCGTCCCTGGTGGGAAGGCACAATGACCACATTGTTTCTCTTCCAGCTTCTTGTCAAGACATGGAAGCTATCGCCAAGTTTGATTTCATGGCTTCGGGTGAAGATGAACTGAGCTTTCACACTGGAGATATTCTGAAGGTAGGTGATGCAGGGTCCCAGGGGACTGGTAAGGGGCTGAGGTTCCCTGAGCTTGGCCCATGAGGCTCTCTAACAACATATGCCTTTGTCTCTGAAAGAATGTGAACAGTTTTTTTTTTTTTCACTCTTAATGTTTTTTTTAAAAGAGTTTCAAAACCAGATATGAGAGTATGCCTGTAATCCTAGAACTCAGGATGTGGAGGCAGGAGGATTAGAAGTTCAATGTAGCTTTGACTACATTGGGAGTTTGAGGTCAGTCTGGGCTACATGAGACCCTATCTCAAAACAAAAACAAAATAGAGAAAGGAGAGAAGGAGAGGGAAAGGAGAAAAAGAGGAAGTCTCAAAGTTTATTTCTAGGGTCACCTACTGACCACCCACACATAGACAGCTTTTTAGGTGATATCAAGCCTTAGCCCCTGGAAGGCATTCAGAGGAACAGGAGAGACACGTGTAGGGCCTTTGCTATAGAGGACACAAGTGTTATGTCCCTCATCACAATAGCACCCCAGATTCCTGTTGGGCAAATGAAAGAGTCATTGTGTATATGTGCATTGTGTGTGCATAGGCACACATGCACACAGGTGTACATGCGTATGTGTACATGTGCACATGTATATGCTTGCCCATGTACATGTATGCACGTAAGTGTACAGACCAGGAGTTGACATCAGGTGTCTTTCTCCTTTGCTCTGCACGGTGGACTATTTACTACCTGAACTCTCTGCCAGCCCCAGAGCAGCCATTCTTAAGAAACCTTGCTTTGAGCACAGCATGATGCAGTTTCACAAAAAGAGAAGTTCACATCCCCACCAAGCATTCCTCCTAGGCACCTACGTGCTAGACATTGGGTTAGGTGACAGAAATTCAGAGTTGGTATAATCACGCCGGCTCCTTCTCCCACCATACTTGTGGCATGGAGTGGGCAACACAAGCCTCTGTCGAGCGATCCTAGATGCTGTCAGCTCAGTGCTCGGGAACACGGGTGGGGAGCACGAGATTCTGCCTTGAAGGAGAGAGTGGGAAAGACCGGCGGTGTGAACGCCAGGAGCCGTCAAGCTCATAGAAAGGCAAGGCCGGGCTTCAGATGAGGCGGCAGACCTGAGGAAACAGAGCCGTGCACACCCCGCCACTAAGAGGCTCCTTAAAAATTGTTTCCAAGCCCTGCTTAAGTTGTAATGGCCACTTGCGGAGCTGAAGTGACCTTGGACTTCTGCTTTTCGGGCGTCCATCTGCATACTCCCCTGTGATTCGTAAAAGAATATAAACCTCTCTGTAGGATATTCAGGAGCCCGTGGTGACAGTGTACCCCTGTGTGACCTTGGGCACCCTCCAGGAGCATCCCTCAGCTCTCGTCCTCAGCTGCCCCGGTGACCCTCTCACATGTCCGCTGTCACAAAGACCACTGTTGTATCTCGCCATAGAGAATTATGGGCTATACAAAGGCCCTCGTTGGGGTGTTAGAGGACAACTTGGAAAGTGTCTCCAGAGCACATGCATGTAGAATAGAATGGCTTCATTTGTCACTTAATGCGCCCCCCCCACCTCCTGCACATGGTGTGTAACCTCCTAACTGCATTCAGCTTGAAAGATTCAGTGACGTGGTGAACCCCGCAGTGTCCCAAGTTTGAAGTTTTATAAGCTAAAATATGTCTGGGCTACTGATCGAGGAAAAAGTGGCTTTTACTGAGGTCATAGAGACATTTGTCATGTGATGAAAAGTTCCTCTCTCTCTCCTCTGTGGGGCATCGTGACTACGCAGATGCCAACCAGCTCCCAGCCTTATGCTGACCACGCCTAGAACCCGAAGCCTTGCTCAGGCTCCCCTGTCATCTTCTGTCATACACAAGAGTGGAAGGAAAAACAAGCAAATGGCCACTCCCTCAGCTCTGCTTCCCAGTCCGGCTCCTTACAAATCTCCTCTCCTCTGTTGCTCAGATGGAAACGGTTCCCTGCCCTGGATGCCTCCCACTTCCTCTCTTTGCTCCAGGACCCTTTGAAGTCTGCCCTTACTTGTGTCCCCATCACCACCACCACCACCACCAATTATTAATCAAGAAAATGCCCCACAGACTTGCCTATGGGCCAATCTGATGGAGACATTCCCTCTTCCCAGATGACTCTAACTTGTGTCAAGTTAACAAAACACCACCCAGCACATGCTGCAACCTCCTTCATGTGACTAGAATGTTCGCCCAAGACACCTATGGAAAGTGACTCTACTGGCTGCCCCTCTCCTGGAGCTCTTTCCCCTTGCTCAGAGGCACTCCTATCTCTCTCCCTCTTTCTCCCAAACCCTCTCCCACTTCCTCCCCCTCTCTTCTCCTGAGTTCTCTTATGGGTCTTGTTTGTGAGCACTCCCGTCCCCTCTCTAAGCTGGTATATTCAGCTCCCTGAAGCTCAGCCCTTGACCTTCTGATTCTTCTTCTTGCTTTGAAGCACCTCACCCCTTCTCTGGCTCTCTGCTAAGGATACTCCAGTTTGTACCTTGCTCCCTCACTAACCTCTGCTTTGAACTCAGAACCAGTGATCTGCTGGCTGTTACCTGGTAGACTTCAGCCCCTGGCACCAGGCTCATACAACCCCTATACCAACCTCACCCCAACTTCCATCCAAGCTATCCCTCTGCCTGTGATCAAAGTATCATGACAGGTCAGTCAATACACAATCCCTTTGCCAAATCTGGGCAGTCAGGGCTGTCACCAGCTGAGTTCCTGCTGCAAGCCAGGACTAGCACAGGGGCTGCATGTACCCTGCAGCACCTCAGCAAACCTAGGAGGTTGCTTTCTCCACTCTGTACATGTGAAACCAAGGCTGAGGGATTAAACCATGTGTCAAGATCACACAGGCCAACAGTGACTGCTCCAGCAGCTGGGTGGGACTCTCTGTTCCCTATGCACGATATCTGTTCTAAATACATCTCTTTCTCCAAGGCCCCCCAAGAAAGGCTCTTCTCCATTAGAGGAAAAAAAGGTATGATGCTGGAAAAAAGAAACAAGGATTTTGTAACCATATAAATATGGATTCAATTTCCAGCCTGTGAGCTGTATGGCTTGGGCCTAGGCACCTGCCGATTTGAGCATCAGTGTCTGCCTCTGTCTATGGAGGCATTACCTATCCTGCAGAGTTCAGGAAAGTAATTAAAGGTAATGGCCCTGGCCCAAAGCAGATACTGAGCAAGTGATGGCCATATTATCACCAGTCCCTGCCTTCCTTCTCTCTCTGCCTGCACAGATGATCGCACAGGCCCTTGCCTGACTTCATTGCCTCCTGTCTCTTCTTTGTTCAATCATTCTGCATACTGGTCCCAGAAGGACTTTCCTAGAAGATGAATCAAATTGTGTCATTTCCTGGCTCAAAAATACCCAGGGGTTCCTATTAACAATGGATTGAAATCCAAACCATTTGACTCCAACACACTTCCTAGTCTCGTCACCCTCACACACATACACACATCTTTGAGGACACACTGCCCCGCTCCCCTCATGGTATACATCAGCCTGTTTCAGGATCCTCCTCATTCTCCAAGTGTCCTTTTATATATGACCATCTTTCAAGAGACCCCCTCACTGATCCTCTCCCTTCCTTACCACCCCTGTCCCAAGCAAAACTAAGCCCTCTTCTTGCCCCAGGCAGGCTGTACTTCCAGGGCCATCTCACACTGCCACCATTACCCACCACATGAGATCTTGGTTGTCCATTTCCCTGTTTAGCTACCCCACTAGGCAAAGTTTTATAGGGATGAAGGCCACACATACTTCTGCATCTCTAGGAGCAGAAAGTTACTTCTTACTAATGTTTGATGGATGGATGGATGGATGGATGGATGGATGGATGGATGGATGGATGGTGGGTTCTTCCATTGGTGAGCTCCCTGAGAACAGAAAGACTCCAGCTCAACTTTGTGGCTTCTCATCATCTAGCACAAGTCACATCCCCAAACAGGTACCCAGCATATATGTCTTGACCTGGGAAATGGCATCTATGTGACTATTTAGAATTCCATCAGAAAGCCAACCCTGCCCACCATTTCAGATTCTGCCCATTGCAGCTACAGTGGTTAAAAAAAAAAAAAAAAAAAGAAAGCACAGAGAGCCTGTGACAGAGCTCTCATTTTTGAATGGTGGCCGTTAGTGACCATGCCAGTCACTCCCATTCTGAGGCAGAAAACATGCCCAGGGATTACTGCAAACCATTTCAAGGCCCGCTCTTGAGTGTCCTCGAAATTCTTGAGCACTCTGAGGTGCTCAAGTTTCTTGATTGGCCTTTGGTACTTAAGATTAAACAGATCTTCATTAGAGAAGTACCAAGAAGCACCTGGTCAGGTTAC
The DNA here is from genome assembly GCA_004026605.1 of Ondatra zibethicus. Classification (NCBI taxonomy): domain Eukaryota; kingdom Metazoa; phylum Chordata; class Mammalia; order Rodentia; family Cricetidae; genus Ondatra; species Ondatra zibethicus. Next base: position 80,641 of record PVIU01003058.1, read on the forward strand.
CAGCCAGCAAGTCTCTCCTGCTTCTTCTCTGCACTCCTGGTTAACACAGCAGGCACTTACTAGATGCTGATCTTCATGGACTGCCAGACAAGATGGTGGATGAGGAAGCACTGCCGAGCGGCTTGATCTATGTCCTTTAGGGAAAGAAACAGTTGGAAGGACATTGGGAGTCACACTTTTCATGCTCATACCAGTTTGTCCCTACCTGTTTCTGTAGTGTGTCCAAGTCGACCCCATTTCTTCTGACTAAGAGGCCTAGAAGCGCCAGCTTAATCCCACACAATTAACTTCCTCAACGCTTGCTTCAGTTTTCCGCTGCCACTGCCGTGCCTCTGAGAGCCACACTCCCATCCAATTTTACCCTTTTTCCCAGCTGGTCTTTTGGCCTTTCTCTTCCCACATCTAGCTTATGCTCAGGCCATGTAACCTAGAAAATTACTCTCTTAGGGAACATTTTAAGAAAGGCGATACAGCAATTTAAGTGTAGAACCTCGTGTGTTTGGGCTGAACTCCTTGTTCGGGTTTACATGATGGGTACAAGAGATAGGGGGAACTGAATAGATGGGGAGATGAGAACAGGAAGCTTTGGGGCGCAGGGCCCGCAGCGGCAGGAGGAAGCCACCACCCCTCAAAAAGAAAAAAAAAAACACTTTCCTTTGCAGAAAAATGAGATTAAGAAAAAAAAACTTATATATACCATAAAATGCCTGTAAATCACCTCTCTGGAAACACAGGCTCAGGCAGCTCAAGCCCCAGGTGGTGGAGACAAATGGCTGGCTGGCTGTCAGGGACAATCTTTAGCTTCTAGAGGAGGTAGATGAGCACCAGGCCTGATTACTCAGATTGCGGCTTGTTTCGGGTCAGAGAGCGAAGTACGGGGTGTGATTCGCACTGTGATAAGCCAATTTCCAAGCGGTGTCTTTCACCTCACCCCTGCTCACTTTGGATCTGACATTGGTTACCCTGGCCAAGCCACCTCTCTTCTCCCCCTTCCCTACCTCCCGCCTCCACGATCCCTTGTGATAACAGAAACGAATTCCAAAGCTGTCAGTTCAGGAGCAGTGTACGGAGGGAAGGGAAGCGTAGAAGACGCCACTGCTGTGCCTCCTTGCCTTCCCCTGACCTAGTTTGTGTGTTTCCCCTCCCGCTTACTCCCCTCAGCATACACAGACCCACACCCATCCTCGGCAAAGCCCAGGGCCATTTGATGTTAGGAAGTTCTCTGTTCTCAGCAATTCTCGAGCTCAAATATGGGCCATGGTTTTACGGCTACAGAACAAATGATTGTAGCCCAAACATTCAAGTACAATGCTTGCAAGAATTACAAACCCTTCCATGCCTTTCAGAACTGGAAAGATACTCATACAGATACTGCGCTGAGCAGAATAATGTGTGTGTGTGTGTGTGTGTGTATGCATGTGCATATACTTTTTTAAAAGAATATATACCAGCCAGGTGGTGGTGGCCCCTGCCTTTAATCCCAGCACTAAGGAGGCAGAGACAGGCAGATCCCTGAGTTCAAGACCAGCCAGGTCTACAGAGCCAGTTCCAAGACAGAGCTACACAGAAAAACCCTTGTCTGTCTTGAAACAAACAAACAAAGCCAACAACAACAAAAGAATATATACCTTCAGAAGGATGCTCATGTGCCAGAACTTGGTCTGTCCCCATCTCAGCTCTGTGAGGCTTAAGTGGGTTGCTATTACCCCCACTTTTCAAATGGCTAATTATTTTGTCCTATGTCACACAGCTAGTGACAGAATTGGAGCTAGAAACCAGGTTTTCTCTTTTTTTCTTTTCTTTTCTTCCTTTCTTTTTTTTTTTCTTTTTTTTTTTTTTTTTTTTTTTTTTTTTTTTTTTTTTTTTTTTTTGGCTTTTTGAGACAGGCTTTCTCTGTGTAATAGTCCTAGCTATCCTGGAACTAGCTCTTGTAGACCAGGCAGGCCCCAAACTCACAGAGATCCACCTGCCTCTGCCTCCTGAGTGCTGGGATTAAAGATGTGCACCCCACCATCTGGCGAAACCAGGTTTTCTTGTTCCAAACCTGATGGCACGGTCCCTTTTCTTCCACTTTAGCAGTAATGCAATGCCAGGCATGATGGTGCACACTTTTAATGCCAGCTCTTGGGAGGCAGAGGCAAGATAATCTCTGTGAGGTCAAGACCAATCTGGTCTCCACAGTGAATTCCAGGGCATCCATGGCTACATACCCCCTGTTTCAAAAGAGAAAAATAAAACAAAATAAGTAGAGCCTAGGCCTGGGGTGTGGCTCAACTTACCTAGTATGCAGGGAGCCCTGGAGGCTATTCCCAGCACAGCAGAAGCTGTGATGTTTGCCTATAAACTCAGAACGCCAAGGATAGAGGCAGAAAGATTAGAAATTCAGGACCACCATCAGCTGCATAGGAATCAGGAGGCCAGTTTAGGGTATATGAAACCCTATCAACAGAAGGAAGAAAAGGAAGGAAGGAAGGAAGGAAGGAAGGAAGGAAGGAAGGAAGGAAGGAAGGAAGGAAGGAAAAATTGGCTTTTGCTATGGGAGAGAGAAATCCAAGGGACTCAGGACTTCCAGTCCTACCCCTTCTGGATGACTCTTGGAAACACCAGGAACCAGCCCCCGGCTCTCCTACATCCAGTAAATACACCCACAGCTCACTGAGTTTTTCTTCTCAGTTGAGAATTCAAGTGGAATTCACCCACTACAAGCTGAAGCCCACAAATCCCTCCTGCTCCTCCTTCTCCTCTCTATTTCAGTAAAGACATCACCACCCACTCAGTCTCCCAAGCTAGAAATCCAAAGTTTTCCCAGAATCCCCTTCTCTCTCAGCTACCCCTTCAGCAAATCCTACGGGCTTGCGCCACCACAACCGGCATCTCTCAGCAACCCCAAATGGTTACAAAACCCTGCCTGATTTTACTTCCTCGAATCCTCTGAACTAGGTCCTTGCCTCTTCTTAGCTCAGACCCCATTACCCCTTACCCATCTTCCTTCTGTTCCTCCCCTGGTTTCACCCCATCCCCAGCTCATCTTCAAAAGTCCTCCTTCACTCTCATTCTTACTGTCATTTCCTGGCTTAAAATTGCTTGGGGGTTCTCTATAAATCTGAAGATGAAAATCCAGAATCTTCAACCATGAGCCGCAAGGCCCTGTACTTCTAACTTCCCCCAGCTAAACCCCAGCTCGAATGAAGACACTGAACTCCAAGAAGTTGTTCCTCAGTCATCATGTTTGATCTATCTGCTCATTTCACTGTCTGGAGAGGCCTCTCCCATCTTTCCCATCTTCCCTCTGCTCTCCCCCACCCCCACCCCCACCCTGGCATCTCCACCCATGCAAAAGAACATGTTCAGCTACAAGAACGGGACTACAACTTAAGCCATAGCAAAGAATTAATATTCCTTCAGGTCAGGAACAGGAGAGGGGCTGTTAGAGACTCCAGCGACTTGGTGGCACCGCCATGGGTTTCCCAGTCTCTTACGTGGCCACCCTTGGGTAGAGCCACTGTTCCAATCTAGGACCACATCCTTTAGAAACATTCCCAGTAGAAATAGCAAATACTTTCAAGGGCGTCTCGTTTTCTGAAATCAATGAATACACAGTCACATCTGCTGAGTAATCGGAGTGGTCAAGGCAGGTGACCACATGTGGGTGGCGGTTGATGAGGGTCCTGTAGTAAGGAGACAGAACTCTTGACTTTGTTCAGGATTTGATTCTGAGTTTATAGAAAGCATCCCAAAAGTGTCTCTGTGGAGAACCCCCCACCCACTCAAGTTCTCACTCTGTGACCTGGAACGCACTATTACATAGCTCAGGCTTGCTTCCAACTGACAAGAATCCTCCTGCCTCACCTTCCTGAGTGTTGAGATGACAGGCACAAGACACCACACCTGTACTGTCATCCCAAGTATGGTGAGTCCTATCCCAACCATTTTCAAAATTCAAAATGGGAATATAAACATTATAGTTTAGAAAGCTGGTCTCACTTAGATATCTAAGTTTTAATCTCCTTGTTAAAAATAAATCTTTGACTCAAGAAATTGGACACCAAAAGATCACGTAATCCAATAAAAAAAATGGAGTACAGACCTAAACAGAGAACTCTCAACAGAGGAATCTAAAATGGCTGAAAGGCACTTAAGGAAATCTTCAACATCCTTAGTCATCAGAGAAATGCAAATCAAAACAACTCTGAGATTCCATCCTACACCTGTAAGAATGACCAAGATCAAAAACACTGATGACAACTTATGCTGGAGAGGTTGTGGAGAAAAGGGAACACTTCTGCATTGCTGGTGGGAGTGCAAGCTGGTACAACCCCTATGGATGTCAGTGTGACGATTTCTCAGAAAATTGGGAAACAACCTTCCTCAAGACCCAATAATACCACTTTTGGGTATATATACAAAGGATGCTCAATCGTGCCTCAAGGGCATGTGCTCAACTATGTTCATAGCAGCTTTGTTTGTCATAGCCAGAACCTGGAAACAACCTAAATTCCCCTCGATCGAAGAATGGATAAGGAAAATGTGGTACATTTACACAATGGAGTACTACACAGCAGAAAAAAATAACGACAGCTTGAACTTTGCAGGAAAATGAATGGAACTAGAAAACATTATTTTGAGTTAGGTTACCCAGACATGGAAAGACAATTATCACATGTACTCACTCATAGGTGGTTTTTAAACATAAAGCAAAGAAAGCCAGCCTACAAACCACAATCCCAGAGAATTTAGACAACAACGCGGACACTAAGAGAGACTTACATAGATCTAATCTACGTGGGAAGTAGAAAGTATAAGAAGACAAGATCTCCTGAGTAAATTGGGAGCATGGGGACCTTGAGGGAGGGTTGAAAAGGGGAAGGGAGAAGCAGGGAGGGGAGCAGGGAAAAAATGTAGAGCTCAATAAATATCATGGGAAAAAAATAAAAATAAATCTTTGGTCAGGCATGGTGGTCTACCTCTATAATCCTAGTACTTGGAAGGTAGAAGCAGAATGATCAAGAGTTCAAAGCCATTCTTTACATTGAGTGCCAGGCCAGCTTGAGCTACATGAAAAGCAACTAATGCAGTAGAGGCTGATGAGATAGCTCAGTAAGTGACTTGGACCCCTGGGACCCACATGGAAGGAGAGGGCCACCAAAAGCTGTCTTCTGACTCCAATAGACATGCTGTGGACACATACACAGATACGTGCATGCACATAAATAAATAAATGCAAAAAACTAAAATTGTAAGAAAGGATTCAGGGCAGGGTCTGAGTGCTGGTCTGAGCTATGATGGGGTGACCTGAGTAAGTGGCCTTGAATGGAGAAAAATAATGGAGTAAAAAATGGCAAATAACCAGAGAGTTAACCCGTGGTGCTTCCTCCTTCCCCACTAAGTCCTAGAGCGGATGTCCTATCCGGTCCCTTAGGCTCTTCCTCTTTGCCCTACAGCCCCTTTATGTCCTCTCATTATCATTGTCCTTTGTCCCCCCCCCCCCCCAGATACTAAGCAACCAAGAGGAGTGGCTCAAGGCGGAGCTCGGAAGCCAAGAAGGATATGTGCCTAAGAATTTTATAGATATCCAGTTTCCTGAGTAAGTATTTCCAGCCTGCCAAGATGGGTCTACCCACACATGCTCCCCTTACTTTTTCAGTCGTCACTAAAATTATCCATGCATACCCAAGGAACTGTCAGAAATGGCTGCCTCTGGAGATCTCCCTCCCCAGCCTCCAGAACCTCACAGCGGAAGGCCAGGGTGGGAGGAAGATTTATCCACATGGCACCACAGTCCCTTCTGAGGTTTACACCGCGTTCATGGGTCGCCTATTTTAAAAATTATATAAAAAATGAACTTCTAAGTTAAAAATCACCTATAATGAATGTAGTGACAGAACCTCCAAGAATTCCACAGGGGGCGCTGTTGGACATCCCATTTCAAAAGCCACTCCTGCATAGCTCCTCTCCATGATTGCCTAATGTGTTCCACCCTAAGCAGGGATCCCAAACAGTCTCTGCTTGCTCACCCCAGTCAGAGTGAGGGGAGGGGGAAGGGAGATTCCCTCCAGAAAGAGGAAGTGAAAAACACTGAGATTGGGCTATGTTTGTCTCAAGAACTGACCACAAGGGTTAGATAGAAATCTAATCTTGTCTTAGAGCCAGGGTCTAGACTCAAGAGTATAAAACATTGTAGTATTATTGATGACTCTAACTAGGTGTCACTTTCCATGACCCAGGAGAGACGGTTGAACCAAAAGTTTGACCACTGACCTCCAATGGGCCCTTAGTGCCTCTGTAATCTGTTAGGTGGCCATTGCATGCCAGGGACTCTCCCCCACCTCTCAGCTCGGCCACCTTCCTCCCAGGTGTGTGTGTAGGGGGGAGGAGCACCAAAAGAGAAGCTCCCTGGGTCTGTAAGACCTCTTGCACTGGACCAGCACTTCCTGCAGCCACATTCGGATGCAGCTGCCCTGCCTCCAGCAGAGACATTCCCTTTTCTCCCATCTATTTTCTGTCCCTCTGCTGGAGCATTCCTGTCAACCAACAGGCTTGTGGCAATCGCACACGTCCTCGGCCAGATAAACAAGCGAGGAACAAAACCAAGAAACTGCTGGTTCCAACCCCTTCCAGTTTTTCTTTTGTTTCTTCAAAAGCGTTCGCGTTCCCTGTTTCCAACTCCACCAGCCCATCCCCGTGGCACCCCCAGGACTCCTGTCAGCAAGGTCCCAGCCAGCTGCACGTTGCTGCCATACTTTCTCAGCCATCATCTCAGCGTGATAGGACCTCCTTCCCACGGGTGCATCTTCCATGACATCCACAATGCCTCTTGGTCTGGCCCCCTCCTCTTGGTCCTCCAGTGCCCTAGCTAAGCCTTTCTTATTACCATTTTTTCCCAGTAGGTGTGTGTGTGTGATTATGGATGCATGTGGAGGCCAGAGGACAACCTTATGTGTCACCTGAAGGAATATCATTTGATTTCTTTTGAGACAGGACAGTTAGGTTAGGCTGTCTAGCCAGTGAGCCCCAAGGATCATCCCGTATCAGCCTCCCCAGTCCTGGAATGACAGGGGCACATCATGACACTGGGCTTTTTCATTGGTGCTGGAGTCAGGTTGTCACACTTTCAAAGCAAGTACTTTGCTGATGGGGGTCATCTCCCCTGACCATTTTAAAGGACTTCCCACCCCAGCGTCCTGTCCACTTTGTTTCTGTTGTTTTCTCTCCTGGCTCACAATCCCCAGGCATGCCATTTTGATTATTCTGTTATTTATCCTGTGTCTCCGGAGCCACCTAGAATGTCAGTTCCCTGAGAGTGAAGTCGCTTGTCTGTTCTGTTCACCACTGTTTTCCTAGCACCAAGAAAATGGTCCCATGAGTTCCAAGATGGTCAATAAAAGCTGTTAGACTGCGGGGCCGTGGTGGCACATGCCTTTAATCCCAACACTCTAGGAAGCAGAGGCAGGCAGATCTCTCTAAATTCAAAGCCAGACTAGTTTATTCCAGAATATCCAGGGTTGTATAGAGATACCCTATTTCAAAGTAATTAATTAACTAATTCAAACCAGAAGAAAAAAAACAAAACAAATAATAAGAAATATCAAATAAGTAAAAGAGTAGCTTTTGAATAACAAGGAAGCTTGAAACCCTGGCCTCCTGTGTCTGATACAAAATGTATGTAAATTTTTGGAAATCTTAAAAAAAATCCCATGCTAATTCTAGTCAGAAAATGTAGCTTTCTTAAACATTCCTACCTGCCTGTTGCCTCTGCTAAAATCTTTCCTGCTGTGGACCACACTGGCCTCCGCCTCCTGTCAGCATGTGTTTTCTACATGTGGCAGTCAACTGTTCAGCCCTGAAGAGGTATAAGACACCAGAAACCCCAGGCTTCAGGCCCTCTGAGCACCACCAACCATCTGCTGTCGCTCAGGTCTGGAAGAAGTGTGTCCCTCCTGCTAGCTGAGTCTGGAGTCGAGGATCTCAAATTCTTATTCTTATTCTTCTTTTTTTTTTTTAAAGATTTATTTATTCAATGTGCTCTGTTTGCATGTATGCCTTTATGCCAGAAGAGGCTGTAAGATCCCACTATAGGTGGTTGTGAGTCACCATGTGGTTGCTGGGAATCGAACTCGTGACCTCTAGAACAGCCGGTGCTCTTAAGCACTGAGCCATCTCTCCAGCCCCCAAGGATCTCAAATTCTATAACGCACAAAGGAGTCAGAAGCTGAGGCTTGCCGTGCATTTGTCCTAAAGGGACTTGGGCATTAATTAGCCTTCTGATGGCAGCAATTAGAGTAGAAGCAGTATGATGGGGTCCCACCTCTGCTAACTGTGATGGAAGCCCTCGTTTTAGCATGGAGAGGAGTTTGTGATCTCCTGCCAGCAACTGCAGCCTCTGTTCCCCTTACCTGGTGTGTTTGATTTTTTTTTTTGACATTCCAACCACTGCCACCCTGACTGTGCTCTGGGAAATTTGGTTTCTCTTCCATTTCTGTTTCCTCAGTAAAGACGTTTCCAGCCTGGGTTTTTGTAGGGGATGACTTCAGAGCACAGGGATTGGCTCACCAAAGAGTCAAAGAAGCTGTCTGGAGACGCTGTTAGACTTTCTTATCTCCAAGTGTAGGCAAGATTTCCTGGACACTTGGCAGTTTCTGCTAGACACAGCAGTCAAAGCCCCTGAAGCTCCCATGTTAGCCCAAGGAGCCTGAACCCCTGAGCTGAAACTGTCCTGAATGTGCCTGGGGGAAAGTGCCCTGCCTCTGACATCTCAGGAAGGGAGTGGGTGCTCAGGTCTTGTCTACTAGCTCGGCCTGGAGCCCTGCCTCTGTTTCTTTCTTTCTCTGAAGCCGCCTGTTTCTTTCCCAAACATCCACTCCTTTGCTGTCATTTCCTAGTGGCAGGTGGCTGCATCCCGCTGGGAGTCACTCCCACGTGGCCCCATTTTGGTCTGCAGCAGCAGACTTCCAGGATTTAAGTTTTGCAAGCTAGAGAGAAATTTCTGGGGGGAAGGAAGGAGGAGAGCAAGTCCAGAGGAGTGGCCCATTGCTTCCCTGAGAGCTGACGAGTGCCTTCGCTAGGTTTTAGAACGAGTGCTGCAAACTCTGAGTCAAGGCCCCTGGCCTCCTCCCTTGAGTCACCCCTTTTCCATGTCCCTTCTCCTTCCCCACCACCAGCATGTGTCTCAGAGAACTCTTTTGCCCTCTTGCTACAGGTGGTTCCATGAAGGCCTCTCTCGACATCAAGCAGAGAACTTACTCATGGGCAAGGAAATTGGGTTCTTCATCATCAGGGCCAGCCAGAGCTCTCCAGGAGACTTCTCCATCTCTGTCAGGTACTGGCTACTCCAAAGCCCACCTTGACCCTTCTCAGTCTGCCCCTGCTGAAGCTGGGAGGTTACCCGGTGATCAGAAGCCTGGTGGCATCTCTTTAACTATGTTACTATTTCCTCCCCAGAACCTGTGTCCTCAACTCCTCCATACACTGATTTCTGTTCAGAGTGATGTACTAGTGTAGTAGTGGGAGTGCACACCTTTAATCCCAGCACTCAGGAGGCAGAGGCAGGCTGATCTCTGTGAGTTCAAGGCCAGCCTGGTCTACAGAATGAGTTCCAGAACAGCCAGAGCTACATATTAAGAACCATTTGGAGAAGAAAAAAAAAAGTATTTATGTGCTTCCCTGTCTGGCCCAGATATTTCCAGGTAGCAAGTCGTTGTGCTTTATATGTATGCTCTGACCAGAGCACAGTCTATAGATGTCAAGGAATGTCTGTGGGAGGAAGAGAGAGAGAAGGGAAAGGAATGCCCACTTAACTGTTGGAAAGTCGAAACCTTGACCTTTCCTCTTTCTGTCAATAGAGGGCTGAAGAGAAGCTAAAGAAAAGCAGAAATCCCCAGTCACTTCTGTGGGAAGCTGCTGGGCAGAACCAGGCTGCTTTCACACAGCAAGGTCCTGGCAAAGCAAAACTGAGAAGAGCAGGGCCAAGTTGAGGGAGGCCCCTGGGGAGGGGGATCAGAAAGAGCTTTGACACTGTAACTCTTAAAGGAAGTGACTCAGTCCAGGCAAGGACATGACACAGACTTAAACTGAGAAACCCCAGATCTGAACCCAGTGAATGTGGTCAGCGTGTCAAAGACTGCAGGTCAGACTTGATGACCGCCTGACTAAAGTGCATGAGATGCCGCTCCTAGCAGAGGAGGAGGCCGGAGCCTGCACAGGACACACCTCCTGCCTGGTGACTTTATAGGCAGTGCTGCCCTGCATTCACTGATGGGTTTCAAAAGGTGTGAGACTTTATTGCTTCCTGTGCAGAAATCTAATCTCTTGTGATAAACCATAGCTGCTTTGTTATTTAGAGAGGAAGGATCTTTAACAAGTAGGTAGGAGGGACTAATAAATGATGGGTCAGCCATCTATAGACATGTGCACCTCAAGCATGCTTGCAAATATCACCAACCTTGACACCTTGCTAAAGTGTAAAGAATGTATTTATTTATTGTATGTGCATATGTATGTATGTGGTGGCTGAGGGCTATCTATGCATATGTGAAGGTCAGAACTCCTTCTACCATGTGGGTCCCAGGGACTGAACTTAGGGCATCAAGTTCATTGGCAGGCACCTTTCCCTGCTATCTTAGTCACTGTTCTATTGCTGTGAAGAGACACATAGGCAGGTCTTAGAAAAGAAAGCATTTAATGGGGGTTGTTTAGAGTTTCAGAGGTTTAGTCCTGTATTGTCAAGGCAGGAAGCACGGCAGCGTACAGGCAGACAGGGAGCTGCATCCTGATCTGCAGGCAGAGAGAGACACTGGGCTTGGGATGGGCTTTTGAAACCTCAAAGCCCACCTCTAGTGATGCACTTCCTTCAACAAGGCCACACCTCCTAATCCTATCAAATAGTGCCACTCACTGCTAACTAAGCATTTAAATATATGAGCCTATGGTGGCCATTCTTATTCAAACACCACACCCATAGAGCCATGTCACTAGCTCTATTCTCCTAATTTTCCTGAACTAAAACTTCTTCACAACTTGGGCAATCACAAATATTAGCTCAAGCCAATATTACTTAATATCAAATTCTAAACTCATTGGATCTTCATTAGTGAAATTTTGTCCTATTAATAAACCTTATCAATCAAAACTATTTTATCTTTATTTTTTTCCTTTTTCTGTAAAGCTATGTGTGTATGGATAGGTGTTTTGTCAAGCAGCAACATGATGTTTGTTGTGATTGCTGAGAGGGACTGAGTGAATACTTATTAAACACAAGTAATACTTCCTTCTCTATGAGTGGAGATACCAGATCTTAAAGAAAAGCCATGATTAGTGTTCAAACTCCTGGGGAAGACCAGTAGTAATGGCCATGTGTCAGTTTCCACCCCAAATCAACTGGGCAAGAAGTCACCCCAAGATGTGGAGGCAGTTAACAGTGACTGGGGAAAAGAAACACTTTCCGTGGCAGAGCCGCTTGAATGGCGTCCGTGGTACCATAAGTTGCCATGGTTAAACTCACTTGTTCACCACTTGCGTGGAATCTTTACTTTGTTCTGTCATTGGTGCCCTATCTGAGTAGGACAGACAATTGTTTATGTCTCCCCCTGCCCCTGCCAAAATGTTCATACAATGTCTGCTCAAACAAACTTCATCTCTGGCTGCAAACAACCACCCAGCGGGGACATGGTCACCACTGAATTTGCTTGATCCCCAGGCACGAGGATGATGTTCAGCACTTCAAAGTCATGAGAGACAACAAGGGCAATTACTTCCTGTGGACTGAGAAGTTCCCATCCCTAAATAAGCTGGTGGACTACTACAGGACGACTTCCATCTCCAAACAGAAGCAGATCTTCCTTCGGGATGGAACCAAAGAAGATCAGGTATGCCTCAGGTCCACACAGACTCCAGGCCAGGGATTTCAGGCAGCCTGAATTCCTGTGTAAGTCAGCCCCCCAGAGTGATATTCTGATCTGAAGTCAGATCTCACATTTAATCCAGCTGATCACTTCCTAGCTGTGTGGCTTTGGAAGATTCTCAGATCCTGCTTCCTTATCCCTTAAGACAGTGTAAAGAGGGCGTTGTGAGTGTAAGAAATCTAATGTCCCCCATCTCTTCCCTCACTCCTAATCATCACTACAAATGTAGTATATATGTTAGCTCACATTTGAGGGGCTGTTGTTCAGTGATTCGTGGATCTTACATCACTGTTTTCAGCCCAGCTCAGGAGCTGCTCAAGGGTCAGGGTAACAGACAGCCGTACTAGAGAGTAGCCTAGAGGCCAGGACTAAAGCACCAGGCAGTTTCCTGATGGCCTCCAGGAGCCCAGAGACTGCACAGGTTTAATCCCACTTCATTCCTAACTACCTGTGTCACCTAAGCAAGTACAGAACACTTTCTGAGGCCTGTAGAGGTGGCTCAGGAGTTAAGCACACTTACTGCTCTTCCAGAGGACCTGAGTTTACTTCCCAGCCTCATGTCAGGCGCCTCCCAACCACCACTAATTCTAGGTTCAGTGGATCTGATGCCCTCTTCAGGCCTCCTTGAGCACCTGAACACACGTGGCATACATATACACAGGCATATACCCTAAATAAAATACATTTTTTCCCAAAGAGCATTTCTTTAAGCTGGGTATAGTAGCACATGGCAGTACCCAGCACTTAGGAGGTAGAAGTAGGAGGATTGCAAGTTCAAGGCCAGCCTGGGCTACATAGCAAATGCTAGGACAGCTAGGGCAAGCAAGACGCTGCCTCCTACCCCCACCCCCACCAAATCAAACATACAAACAAAAAAAAGTATGCTTTTAAAAATGTGTTTTCTCATCTTAGCATGGAAAGTACAATAGTCACTCCCTCACTGGACCTTTGTGAAGACTGAGTGGCATAATCACAGCCCCTGCCACAGAATCTGGGGCATGGCAGGCAAGCACCAAAGAAGTGATAATCAGCTTCCCACAAGGGAATCCCCACACATGTGTGCACATGGGTATACCTATGAAGTACAAACTGCTTCTCAAGGAAAAGAGCATGGTTGTAAGAGAGAGGTGTAATAAGCAGGGTGGTGGTGGCACAGCCCCTTAATCCCAGCACTCAGGAGGCAGAGGAGGGAGATCTCTGTGGGTTTGAGGCCAGCCTGGTCTACAGAGTGAGTTCCAGGACAGCCAGGGCTGTCTTGAACACGATCTAGGGAGAGAGAGAGAGAGAGAGAGAGAGAGAGAGAGAGAGAGAGAGAGAGAGGTGTAATAAAGGAAGAGGCATGCACTAGCATAGCTGGAACCCTGGGGAAAGGTGATTGAAAAGGACACGTGTGCTTTGGGGAAGTCAACCTGCCCTTCTAAGCCACCAGCTGTTTTCAAGGCTAGGATGCAACAGTCATCAGACAGGAGGGTGTTCCCATCCAGAGCACACAGAAGTTCAGAAAACAAAGGTCAGCAGAGCTCTTGTGGCTTATTTTAACCAGGAAATGGAAAGAAGTATTCACTCACTAGGATTCAGGGCTCAGAGATAAGAGAGACAGTATAAAGTTTTCTTTAAACTGGATTAAATGAGTTAATATTTGTACAGTGCTAGCATATACCGAGCCCAAGTTTCTATGTAATTGTTTGTTAAATAAAAATAACAATAAAGTATTTCTGATTCACGAGCTGTTACAATATGAAGCAGAGAAGCCTTGTTCCTTCCTGGTTCACAGGGCATCAGGCCTGTTTTTCATGGCTCTGCCAGAATGTTGCTGTCTTGAGTCCTTGTCACCAGGCTGTAAACAACAGCTCCAGACTATGCAAAGTCAAGAGTAGGGCTATCCGGAGGGCAGGGTATCCAGCAGTTTGGCAACATGTAGGTTGTTTGTCTTGTGGATAAATAATCCAGAGGATCTCAGTTGACCTTTGGGTTTTTTTCTTCTGCACTTTTGTGTGCTCTGGGTGGGAACACACTCTGCTCTGATGATTGTAGCATCCAGCCTTTAAATCAGCTAGTGGCTCAGAAGGGAACGTTGACTTCCCCAAAGCACACGGGTCCTTTTCAAGTCAGCTCTCCCTTTCTGCCTGTGAAGTAGAATATTTAAACTTGATTACAGAGAGAAAAACAAACCCAGTAGGAATGGATTGGGTAGAGACCACAAGGAAATGGTTAGACCAAATGGAAATTGTCATCCAGAGGCCCGAACTCACGAACTAGGGAAGACTTGAGAATGCAGAGACCCTCTTTGATAACGTGGAGGTCCAAACCTTAGGTTTCCTTCAAGGCTTACCACCACCACACAGTTCCTGCCAGAACAGGGACAGGGACGGGAAGTCTAGGGGAAGGATGAATCTGGAGCCCCTGTTCTCTTCTCCAGGGTCACCGGAGCAACAGTCTGGATAGGAGGTCCCAGGGAGGCCCACACCCAAGTGGAAATGTAGGAGAAGAAATCCGGCCTTTGATGAACCGGAAGCTGTCAGACAACCCTCCTCCCCGTCCCCAGCCGTACCCCCAGCACCAGCAGCCACCTCCTCAGTTCCCACCAGGGTCACAGCCTCCTCCACAGCAGCGGTACCTGCAGCACCACCATTTCCACCAGGTATCTGAAGAGAAGGAAGGGACAGGGCAAGGAGTGAAGGAGGACCTGCCCACCCCATGGCCCAGGCCAGGACTAGCCTCCTGAAAGATTCTGGGCTCCACGATGGAAACCGCCCACGAACCATCAACACACACACACATGCACACGCGCGCACACACACACACATACATACACACACACACATTCTGTCAGCAGAATTCCAATTCCTTCTCCTTAATCCATAAAAAGGAAACTGGATTAAAACGTGCAACAATCTTATTTATCTACCTTTGCCTGTTCCAGACGGGATTGCAGCTGGCTTATGGAGATGGACAATGCAATAAGACAACACTGGTCCTACATTTCTCTACAGGGCACAGGGTTCTGTGTGAGCTGCCTTCCCCAGGTCCACATTCTGCTATCAACCCCCACTACTATGCAAACACATAATCCAGCAACTGGTACCACATTTTGTCATCGGCATGGTTCGGTGCATTTTCTCTCTTTTTGACTTTTTATAAACTGTTCTGTCTGCCTGATGGATCTGTCCTGGTCAGTCCCACTCCTCCTTCAAGCTGGAGCCCAGTCATCACTTCTTCCCAGACTCCCTCCCTGACCGATCCAGGCATGCCTGGGCACTTTCTCATCTGTTCACTTAGCACATTACTGTATATGGTTCTTCCTCTAAACTAGTAAATGTTCCTGATTTTTGTTTTTAACTAAGAAAAGAGCCATACAATCTAGCTGTGGTGGTGCCTGCCTATAACCACAACATTTAGGAGACTGAGGCAGGTGGATTAAGAGCCCAGCTCTAGCCTGGGCTACATAGTGAATCCAAAGTCAGCTTGAGCTACAAAGCAAGACCCTGTCTCAAAATCAAAGAAAAGAAGGGGGTGGGAGTAAAGTGTTTGCTAGGCAAACAAGAGGCCTGAAGTCAGATTCCTATCACCCACATAAATGCCAGCATAGGGGAACACATCTTTTGTTTGCTTGTTTGTTTGTTTTTCAAGACAGGGTTTCTCTGTGTAGCTTTGGAGCCTGTCCTGACACTCACTTTGTAACCCAGGCTGGCCTTGAACTCACAGAGATCTGCCTGCCTCTGCCTCTGCCTCCCAAGGGCTGGAATTAAAGGTGTGTATCTCCACCACCCGGCAGAGGAACACATCTTTAACCTCACTGCTGAAGTGAGTGGGTAGAAATAGCAGATCCCAGAAGACCATTGGCCTGACAGTCTGGTTGAATCAGTAAGTCCCAGGTCCATTAACGTCCCTTCAGGTGGATGGAGAGTGACAGAGGAAGATGCCCAATGTCAACCTCAGGCCTCTACACTCACACTCACACATATATACACACAAATGATGATGATGACAATTGATTGCATTCCTGAAGCATGGGGTGCACAACTCCCCAAATAACTGCTATTTGATTGTATAAATGAAATCCATCATTCTTGCCTTTAAAATCTAAGATCCCTTCAGATTCCTTCCTGTTCATTTTCCAAGATGAAGGGTGATGGTCAGCGAGTTAGTTCTTGGGTGTGAGTTCTGTAGACAGCACCCAAGCAAGGCACAAGGGTGGGGCAGGCTGTGAGAAACACCCCTGCTGGCAATGTAACAACCCCCTGTTACATGTATCTAGGACCGCCGTGGAGGCAGCCTGGACATAAATGATGGACACTGTGGCATCGGCAGTGAGATGAATGCTACCCTGATGCACCGGAGACATACGGACCCCGTGCAACTCCAGGTGGCAGGGGTGAGTGAGCGGAGAGCATGAGGTGACCTCTCGGGAGAGGCTTCAGCCTGGCTCATTCAGGCTGCTGTTTTCAGTCTGACTGTTGAACTTTGCCCTGCTCTTGCTCTTCTGGCAGCGGGAGATGGGTGAGCTTTGTCCCTGTGACCCAGTGCACTTGGCCTCAGGACAGGCTCAGTATTAGGGCACTTGCCTGACATATGTGAGGGCCCAGTTTCCACCAAAGCAAACCAAGACCATATCAAGAACAAAGCTGGTGAGTGTCCCAGCGCCTTAGGGCCCAGGGCTGTGTGTACCAACTTTGATTTAGATTGCTTCAAGGTTAGCTTTTTGGAAGGACCCAGGGGACTCAGGATAGAGTCATGGTTCCCCTGTGTGACAGTTGCTCCAAAGGCTAGCCTACTGAGCTCATCAGCTTGTCTCTTGTTCCCCTCTAGCGAGTGCGCTGGGCTCGGGCACTGTATGACTTCGAGGCTCTGGAAGAGGATGAGCTGGGATTCCGAAGCGGGGAGGTGGTTGAAGTCCTGGATAGCTCCAACCCATCTTGGTGGACCGGCCGTCTACACAACAAACTGGGTCTCTTCCCTGCCAACTATGTGGCTCCCATGATGCGATGAGTCCCGCTGGGTGACTAGAGGCTTTTTGTCTGAAGCTGCCTGCAAGATATGGACAAGGGAAAAAAAGTTGGACTTTATAACTACACATGCATGCATATGACGTACATGTGTGCCCATGTGTACACAAAACATGTATATGTATGCCTATGGCTACACACAACATTTTCTAATTGTAATTTATTGGCAGCTGGGTTGGTTCATTGACTGGCATGAGAAGGAACTCGAGGGAAGAGTGGGGTGCTTTTCCAGCTCTTCTCTGTGCAAGAGGGCAGCAGAGAGCTGAGAGCAGGGCAGGAAAATGGACTTCTCCCAATCCTTGAACCTTCGCAGCTTCTTTCCTGGCTTGGGAACCTTCCAAGAAAGCAAGCAGCTAAGCAGAGGTCACACCCCAGCAATGGATGCACAGGACGGGGCTGGGCTTGGTGAGGCATGTTAAGTAGCTCACCTGGCCCCATCCATCTACAGGGAAGCTTCCCTCCTGTTCTCCACAGGGCAGGCACTGCACCCTGAGAACTAAAGTTTAGCAGATCCAGGGCCACAGGCACGAAGCAAGTCTGAGCAGGTAGCTGGCAAGGGCGTGGTCAGTCTTCTCATCTTGGTGTGGGAGAGCCTTGCAAGCCTCAGGCCTAGTCAGTGCCTGACAGAAACTTTTACTTTCCACCAGCGACTGCCCATTGGGTGATCCCCTTCCCCTGTAGCTGTTGAGAAAGAGTATCTCTAACATGGAGACACCACAGAGACAAGTGCTAGGGAACACAGGGCTTCTCCACAGACCCTTGTGGCTTGCTTGAATGTAACTTCTGCTTTCCCAGCTGCAAAGAAAGCTGTAGCCTAGATTCTGTGAAATGTATGGAGAAGCCCTGGCTGAGAATGCGGGATGTGTCAGCAGCCTCGTTTTTTGGTTACAAGGGTTGTGTCTGTGGAGCGCTCTTGTTTTTTTGCTCCTGACTTCTGTGGTTGAGGGGTGTCTTTGCCAATGGACTAGAGGGAAGCCAATCCTGCAGATCAATAAACAGATTGACATATTGACTCTAACCCTGGACAGGAGCTTCATGAAAATGAGTTCCCTCTTCCATCTGCATGCTCGGCCTCTGGGGGCCTCCCTTCACCTAGAAGGAGGAACCCCACTGCCACTGTCCTTTTTTGTCACCTCAAACTTGAATTGTGTGTCCTGGTGCCCACCCTGGAGAAGAAAGCTCAGAGAAGGTGGGTTGAGGGGAGGGACACTGGAGAAGAAGAAGCTTGGTGCCCTTGTGGAGCTTGGAAGCAAACATGTCACAACAGAAGGCACTTACAAGGGTATTGGTGTAGTCACGTGTGGATGTGTGTTCTGAGACAGGAAAAGAAGAGCTGGGGTGCAAGTGATGGCGGGTGTATGTGGCAAGGCCCTCTCCCCTGTGTCCCCTCCTGCTTTAGGGAGGGACTGGAGGGCATCTGCTACTGAAGCGATAAAAGAACAGTGTGACTCACAAGACACTGCAGTGTGGCATACATTCGGTCCCTTGTGACTCTGATTCAACAATTCTCTGATCCCTGGGTTCCCTTTAGAGAAAGAGAGGAAGAAAGAGACTAAGAGGGAAGAGAAAATAGCCAGGAAGAGCAGGGAAACAGAGCATGCATGAGGAGCAGCTGCAGCCTCGGGAAGGGGAAGCAGGGGAGGGGTCAGAAGATGGAGAGCAGATGAGCCGAGGGGAGACAAGGAGCAGGAGGTCAAGTGGGACCCCGAGAGGAGGCATGGGCAGCGGGTGCAGAAGGGAGGCCCCTAATGCAGGTGGAGAAACTGCATCAGAAAGGGACTCAGAGCAGAGAAGGGCCCAAGGAGGTCTTCCTCCTGCCTTCCGCATGAGAATGGAAGCCGAGGCCAAGTGGGCCCTCCATCAGCAAGCTTGGTAGTGGGAGATGTGAAACATTACAGTAAATAAAAGCCAAAAGTGATGTTTGGTTTTACAGTATTTGCAAACCATATGCTTTAAACAGCCCACAAACTTCATCCATTTGGCTGATTCCGTGGGAGGAGCAGCCCTGGCTGAGGCAGATGACTAGCTTGGTTCTGGTCTAGATGCTATGCCTTCAAGCACTGTACAAGTAGACAGTCACAGTCTTGCCAGTCTATATCTGGTGTCTGTGTGGCTGGCCCTAGGAGGAGTGGGTACTCCCTCCCTGGGGGTGGCAGGGATGCTAGGCCTGGAATGATAGCGCTCCTAAAATACCTGGAATGGGCATCCTGTTCTAGCAGCCATTGTGAGGGATTTTTATTGAGGTGCAGTGCTGTGCCCATTAGCAGGGCTCAATTCAGAAGGGAACAGGGGAGTCACCCAAAACACTAAGGGAGAACAGGGACTCATAGGGACTAGATCAGGAAGATTAAGACCAAACTGTTCACTCGGGGCTCAAATCTCTTTGGCCTCTGCTGCTGCTGCCCGGGAGGTGGAAGAAGAGCATGAGAATCCCTATCTATTCTATCCCTTATCTATGTTCTACATGCCAGCTTCTTAGAGCCAAGGCAGTATATCTACCTAGTGTTTCTCACCAGCAGAACAGCCAGCAGCCAACACACTGTCTCTGATTTTGGCTGCCACACCCTAGATGACTTTGTGACATCTGAGCAGAGAACTTCCAGAGAAAAGCCAGTTCCTGTTGAACCAGTTGTGGTTTCCTCCCCACTTACTAGAAATTACGTCATTTCTAATATCCAGAAGCTGCCGTGGCCCACTCACCTTTAACTGGTCTCAGGGTGATTTAAGGAAACCCTTCTCGAAGTCTTAAGAATCCGAGCATTGTCTAGGGACTGTGTTAAAATGCGGGGTTCTGACTCAGTCTTCCATCTCTAACAAGCTCCCAGGTGCTTTCGTCCGCAAGGGCATCAGGCACACAGATCTAACTGGATTCTTTTTGTGGGGCTATTCAGTCACTGCTCTTTGCTGCCAGCGAATAAGTCACTTTGGCTTTGGGACAGGCACAATTCGTTACTGTCATTATGGCATCCGATCTGTTTGATGGCCCGGTGACATATTTTTTGCATCTTCATCAGGAATCAGAAAATGTCTTAGGTACTTAGCTGAGACACGAACAGGAATCCCCTAATAGAAACCACTTGAAACAAGAGCAGAAGCTGTGGAAGGTGCAGAAGATTTCTCAGAAAATCCTTAAAGAGAAAAATCAATGTCCATCACTTTGGGCTATGGGCAAGGCAGGGTCGTCACTAGATCTCAGCTAACAGCCCACACAGGGGACAGACTGGCCTGGTCAAAATAGTTGCAGGACTCTTTGTCTAGTTGTGTGTCTATCTGTAAGACAGGAGTGTGTTAAAATCTACCATGGCAGTTTTTAAAAACAAATTTATTTTTGTTATTGTTTTTCAAGTCTTTCTCCTTCATCTCCCTCCATGGTACTCTTCTGTCTCCCATAGCAACTGCACCATCCTCTGTACTTGTGGCCCTGCATTCCCTTCTATCCCTGGTACACTCTCTACGCTGACACCAAGGCAATCTTGGGACAGACAAATCCAATCACACCACTTTTCTCCACACTTGATCCTGCAAGATCTGACTCTGCAGGATCTTCTCTCTAACCGCCTCTTGTTTTCATACCCCTTCTCCACTGTCCTTTCAGCCTCCAACGGGATAAGAACTACTCTCAGGGTTTTCATAATTGTGGGTACCCTGCAGAATGCACATTCTTCTTTTTTGTGGATAACTGCTGTTCAGATATGGATTTACATATCACTTCCTCTCAGACTTCCCCCATCTGAAATATTATATCCCTCTAGATTACCTCATGAATCCCATGCTTTTCCTGAACAGCGTGCACAGAGATGGGGACACTAGAGTGGGTGGTGTGGCTGTTAGGCTGTATGCTCCTCGGGGCAGGGATCATTGTGTTTTGTGGATCCTTGTATGGCCAGCATCTCACACTGTTCATGGTACCTGGGGAGGAGTGTCAGAAATATGTGTCTAATGAATGATGTGTTCCTCCAAGCTTAAAACCTTCATCTTGTAAGGAAACTCTTTTAGGTACAGGACGAGAAGAGAGAGGTGAAACACTCTCTCTTACTAGAACACTCATTAAGATGGGAAGTAAACAACTCAAAATAGCTTCAGGAAGTTCCTGAAATTGACTAGATTAATGGGGCCCCTTTCTCCTCAATAGTATATAGGCAGTAAAGACTGCCAAGATTCTTAGAAGAGACTCAAACAGAGAAGCCTGGAAAAAGCAGAGACCTGCTGAACTGCCAGGAAGAGACTCAGACCAATCAAGCCACCAGTAAGGACACTCCCCAACCTGGTGAGCTGCCTGCCAGTTGTGCAGTGAGCTCTAGGTTTCTAGTTTCTCATGAGCTGTCACCCATACTGGGGTGGGCTTTGGTGATACAGCTATCTTTGAGTCATTTGCTCCTGTAAGTTACCCCTACCCAAACCCTTGTAAGTAACCTCAGTAAACTCATTGATTTGCCGCATGGGACTTCAGTGGCATCCGTACTTTGGCCTGCCCACTGGTTCCCTGCCTGGGATGAGTAGACATTTCTTCATGTCTTCCCAGGAATAGTCACACAGCAATAAACAAGTACCAGTTGCCCCATCTCGTCTATTCATTCATCCCAAATGCCTCAAGCACTCCAGACCTACAGGTGTAAACTAGGGTATTTTCTCTGTGATGTTCATGTGACTGAAGCTTTTGTCTCTGCCCTCAGATACTCTGCTGGGTATTTCTGGGAAACTCTGGTCTGTCTACTCATGCCCATTGTGCCCAACATCCTCCGCTCACTGTGTTTTGGATTTCTCTGAATCACATGTGTCAACTGGTGAAATGGTCTGATTCTTCAGGCTATGGAATCTGCCCCGTGATCCATGTGGCAAGGAGAATGGGGAGGGAGTGGGCTAGAGGATGGCCAGTGCCCAGTGCTAAAAATAGGCCATAGTTGGGCCCAGGGTCCCTCACAGTCTCCCACGAGCTCTGCTTGTACCTTCTCACCTGAGCCCTCTCTCTATCAGACAAAATGGGAATGACAGCCTTCCCCTCCCCCCCATGTTGTCTCCTCTCTCCTTGGTGCATGTTTCTTCTTCTTCGAGTGAAGAGAACCATGCCGCACTGTTTTATTTGTGCAGCAAATAACACATAGGGAACAATGCGTGGCAGACAGTTCTATGTTGGAGCTTGGCTACAATTAGGTCATTAAATCAGCAAGTGTTTGCATAGCAGCTCTTACGGGTCTGGTAAGATCAGTCACGAGGTTCCTCACTCACATCTCCCTGCTCTGCCCAATCCATGCCCACACCACAGCTACTGTCTCGTTGTCACTTCTTTCCCAGTGACCGCACTGGCCTCTTCACTGTTCCCTTGCTTCCTATCCGACGTAGGCTCCCTTTGATCTAGCCCGGAATGGCTGCCAGACAGATCTTATGAACATGTAAAGCAGATGACATTAGGCTCTTATTCAAATCCTTCAGGGGCTCCCATAGCTCTCAGTTTCAAGTCCTTAGCATTCCACTCCAGGCATTTGTGATCTGCCTGCTGCGCATTTGTTCAGTCACGTCCCCAGCTTTCCTCTCCTGAGCCATCTCAGTCAGCACCACTGTGGCCCCAGAGTGACTCATACTGTCTTCAACCTCTGACTCTCCTATCTTTGGTTCCTTTTGCTTGGAATGCCTTTCTTCCAACATTGTTTTTGTTTTTTAGACTAGAGTGATGCCGGATTAGTTCTGCAGCTCTTTTGTTCAGTGTGGCGGCCATTCACCATGTGTAGCTATTAAATACTTGGTTATTACTTTTTTTTTTCAGAGACAGGGTTTCTCTGTGTAGGCTTTGCTATCCTGGAACTCACTCTGTAGATCAAGCTGGCCTTGAACTAAGAGATCCATCTGCCTCTGCTGGGATTAAAGGTGTGTGTGACACCCCTACCCGCTTACATTTTAAATTTTTTATTTAATCGTCTGAAGAGGGTCTCATGTAGCCCTGGTAGGCACTGAATTGGGTGTGTAGCAGAGGATGACCTTGAAATTCTGATCCTCCACCTCTCAGGTGCTGGGATTATACCCATGTGCCACCACACCCAGCTTGCAACTGGATAGTTGAAATGTGGCTAAAACACGTGATTCGTATGTTGTCAGTGGCTACCTTACTTGGTAGCATAGATCTAGACACGAACTCTTAGCTCAAAATTCAAGTTTTCCACTGGGAACTGCCTCATTGCCATAGCTAATACACATGCCCCTCCCTAATATAAATGCCTAAAGCATCATCGCTCTGATTCTGTTCCAACACTGAAAACACTGTACGGTACTGAGTGATTTGTTGCTCTGCTCCACACCTAGATTGGATAGCTCAAGGCAAACAGCTCACTCAGCGAGTGGTTGATACATGAAGGCAGGCTGTGCTGGTGAGGGCTTAACAAGAGGCTCTGAGAGAAAAGCCCTGATTAGCGTTCTTTTCCCATTCTGTGATGTAGAGTCTGCATGCTAAAGGAACAAGAAGACGAGCCCCAGCCTTCAAGAAAACTTTTGCCAAAGACGACTCTTAGGGGAGTGAGAACAAGAAAAGGCAGTTAATAAACTTATAATTTTATATAAAATATCTTATATAAATTTCAATATTATGCTTATATATACTAGGAAGGCTAAAGGAGGCAGGATGACAGCAAGAGGGGCAGAGAGGGAAAAGGGAAGGGATGTGGAGAAGGAACTAAGAGCAAAGGATAGTATCTATGTATGAAGATGTCATAATAAAACCAATTTCTTTTTAAGTTAACCAAAAATTATGTTTAAAATAAAAAGGGCAAGTCTCGGCTGGGACTGAGTTTAAGTAGTTAGAGTGCTTGCCTAGCATGCTTGAGCCTTGGGTTCAATCCCCAGCACCACATAAACAGGTGTGGTGATACATGACCATAATTGCAGCACTTGGGAAGTGGATGGCAGGAGGATGGACCATTCAAGGTTATCTTCAATTGTGGTCAGTTTGAGGATAGCCTGGGACTATATGAGGCCCAGTCTTGAGAGAAAGACTGAGAGAGAGAGAGAGAGAGAGAGATCTGATATGGCATTATTACACAAATTTTACCTAAGAGGGCTCAGTGCAGAGAGAATTGCCACTTTTTAATATAATTCAAAAATATTTTGCTATGTTTTTGTCTGTATGAGTTTTTGCCTGCATGTATGTCTGTGTACCGTGTGTGTGCCTGGTGTCCATGGAGACCAGAAGAGGCCATTTCATCCCCTGGAACTGGAGTTATAGGCAGTCGTGAGTCACCACATGAGCACTGGCTCTCAGACTAGGGTCCTCTGGAAGAGTAGCCAGTGCTCTTAACCACTGAGTCATCTCTCCAGTCCCCAGGATTGTCACTCTTGAAACTTAATTAGAAGAAATTAGCAACTTAGTTAAAAATTACTCAAACAGACCTCACTGAAGACGATGTCCAGACAGCAACAAGCATCCTTTTGAGATGCCTGCGATTATATGCCTTTAGGGAGTTACAGAATAAAACAGCAGTGAACTAACACTACCCAGTTCAAAACACTGCAGATGGCAATCACTGGTAAAGATGTGAAATCACGGGAGCACGTGGCGACTCGCTGCTGGTAGAAATGCAAGGTCAAAGATAGACTGGTGGCCGCTTACCACGGGACCCAGCCCCCACATTGCTTGTGGTTGCTGAAACTTATGAACTCAAAACCCTATACATTTTAGCAGCTGTATTCAGAATTTCCAAAATGGAAGTAAGCGCAAAGCCCTTCGGCAAGTAAATGGGTTAGGTACAGAAAAGAAACCTTATTTCAGTGCTTTTTTAAAGTGAGCAATTGCTAGGTGAGGGGCTCATACTTGTAAGCCCAGTCCTCAGGAATGAGTTTCAGGCCAGACTGGACAGTGTAAAAACCTGGTTTAAAAAAAACCAAAATCACATGCATACTACTAAGGGGAAAAAAAAAACCCTCTCTGAAAGGCTGACTACTGTCTGATTCCAACCTTAAGTCTTCAAAAAGCTATGATGTTGGAGAGAATATAAATATGAGGGTCACAGCCAGGTATGGGGCTGTGCACATGTAAGTCCAGAACTTGAGAGGCGGGAGGATCATGAATTCAAGGCTAACCGGAGCTGCAAAGTACAACTGCATCTCAAAAGCAAATTTTTATTGTTTCATTGTAGACAGGGTCTTACGCCTTTTGGCTTTGCTTCCAACTTAGAATGTAGTGGAGGATGACTTGAATTTCTGGTCCTTCTGTTTCTACCTCCCGAGTGCTGGGATTGCAGGGTTTCACTACTGTGTTCCATTTATGGCGCACTGGGGTTAGGCTCCAAGGCCTTGGGCCCACTACAAGAGCTTTGCCAGTTTAGTCACATCTTCATTCTCCTGAACAGCCTTCATTGTGTTTTGTTTTAAATAAAATAAAATTACTTAGGAGGCAGAGGTTAGTAGATTGCCACAGGCTTGAGGCCCAGCCTGGTCTACATAGTGAGTTCCAGGCCTTCTCGGGCTACATAGAAAGACTTGTTCTCATAACAAACAACAGCCCAAACTTTTCAAATAATAAAGTAAAAATAAAAGGACCAGTTTACCGAGGGTTCCAAGGGATGGAGGAATGGGTAGACCAAGCATGGAGACTGTTTAGGACAGGCCAGCTACTCTGTGTGCTACATAGAGCAGGTGCATGTCTGTCTGCTGAGACCATGGAAAGTGCAGCAGTCAGGATGAGTGTGGACTTTGGGTAACAATGCTTCGTTACAGATTCATCAACTGTAGCAGACACACCACTCTGTCACTGGATGTTGACGGTAGGAGAGGCTGTGCATGCCCTCTGGGGAGTTCTGTATCTGTTTTGCTGTGAGCCTAAAATCGCTGAAAAGAAAGTTCCAATTAGAAATAATAATAATAACAACCTGACTGCCACCATGTCTGACTTCACTGAACTTGCAGTGGGAGAGAGACTTGTGTGGTTGGCTCTAGGGAACAGATGGAAACCCACTCCAGGATGACCTCATTCCTGTACGAATGGAGCATCCTGGGCGTGGGAAGGCGTGGAGGGGTAGTCAGACCTGCAAGAGGCCGGGCATGCAACTACAGGTAGATCATGGTCCTAGCCTGGAGTTAAAAGATTGGGGAGTTTGGCATATCTTAGATTTATTTAGAAAGAAATATGTTTGGTATTTTTTGTTTTGTTTGTTTGTGTCAAGAATTGCCCTGGGCATCTCCTGAGTTGCCCATTCAGCCTAAACCTGAGATGTGAAGATGGAGGCTTGACCAGACATACCTTAACAGGGTGTCATGGTCAACCAGAAAAAGGAGTGCAAAAGTGGACAGTACCTAGCTTGCTTGCTTCATGGATGCAACAATGTCATCCCTACCCCCCTGAACAAGATAAGTGCCTCCTCTCAGTGGTTGTTGCAATTCCCAGCATGACATACAGACATGGCAATGTCTGAGGAAGAAGAGGCACCCCCTCCCAAGTTTAACTAGTGAAACAAACCTACCCAGAAATTCTCAGCAGTCATTCCCATCCCAGATTCCATGGCCAAGATAGGATCATATGTCACTCCTCAACCTGCCACATCCAAAAGAATGAGCCAACCATCATTGGCTAAACCCTTGAGGAGGAATCCTATAGGAGGCAGAGGTGGGGCTGATGTGAAAGGAGGAAATGTGGGTGAGTGTTAAAACCAGGTCTACAGGGAATATTAGAGGAAGAACCAGCTTGTTTATGACCAACAGGTCATTCCATAAACTTGTCTTGGCATAATAAAGGAACAAGAAGGAGGCTGAATGAATAATCCTCAGCTCCCTCCACAAATGAAATGTCTACATAGATGTATGTATGTAGCCTTCCACCAGCCTTTGTTGGTTAACTCCCTCATCCACAGTAGGCCAGCAAGTCAATGGAGATGGGCTCCATGCTATGCAAAAGAATGAGTGCTGCACACAGGGAGAAGGCTTTATGCTTGCACTGTGGACGAAGCCCAGGCTAGCCCTGGGCTGTGCCATAGTCCCAGCATTTTGCTGATCCTGATGTGAAATTCCTATACCTAGGTGCTCACAGTTAGGCCTCTATACAGGTCATTTGTGGCCATCCCATTTCTCTACATCTGAATTCCCCAGGGGAGGCAGCAAGTGGTGTCTCATTCCCCAGCTCTGACCTGGTTATGGGGAGTTGCTAGGTAACTGCTTCCCACGCTGGAGGAGGCTTAGTTACCATGGCAAGTCCAGATGGGTTTTTTGGGGGGGTTGCAAAAGAAAGGGAGGGAAATGAACAGCAGCTCTGACTGTCTTCACTCTCTCCAGAGGTACTGGAGCTCAGGGCAGTGCTTCAGTCTCTCGGAACCTCAGTGTCTTCATCAGTAAACAAAAGGCAAGACTCTTCTTTCTCTAAACACTTAGTGCATGCAAACAGAATATACTCAGTGAACAACTGGTGCACAGTTCCTCCTAGGCAGGGTTCAACTCAGGGAAGATGCAGACAGGATGAAGTGTGTCTTTTAAAAAAGCAAATAGAGGACTTAGTGTATATCTCCATTAAGACAAATAGAACTTGTGGAAATTCTGCCTTCTATTGGTAACTTAATTTTTTGAATGTTTTTATTGGTTTGCTTATTTTGAGGCAGGGTCTCATCACGTAGCCCTGACTGTCCTAGAACTCTTTATGTAAATGTAGACCAGACTGCCTTCAAACTCTCAAAGAGATCCACACCTCTGCCTCTCGTGTTCCAGGATTAAAGGAGTGCACCACTGTGCTCTGCTAACTTCAAGGACTTATATTCATAAGATCTTGGGGCCTCTGTGGCTCTATTTCTGAGCCTAGACTTCCTTTTTCTTTCTCTTCCTTTCTTTATGCCTTTAATTCTGTCTTTTTGTGCTGGGTATGGAACTCAGGGCCTTGTGCACACCAGGTATGTGCTCTACCACTGAGCCACATCCTCAGCTGCTTCACTGACTCTTTTGTTTGTTTTTGCTTTGTTTCTCTGTATAGCCCTGACTGCCCTGGAACTCACATTGTAGACCAGGCTGGCCTCGAACTCACAGAGTTCCTGCCTCTGCCTCCTGAGTGCTGGGATTAAAGGTGTGAGCCACCACCGTCCGGCTGCTTTATTGGCTCTTATACTCCCAGGACACCTTTCTCAACCCCGCACCAGTGTATCAGGGTGAGGCCCCTTCAGATATCCCATGGATATCTGTAGTATCCAGTATTGCATGTTCTAGAGGGAGCTCCTGACCCCTTTCCTGGTCCTCCTAGGTTTCCTACATCCAAAATGACATAAGCATCTCCTTTCTGCCATGTTTCCCTCCTCACAGTCACTGGACCAAAAAAGACTTAGTCTGTCTTGTTCCCCAGGGGAGGTAGCAAGTGATGTCTCATTCCCTATCCATTAGAATAGTGTCCTATCCATTCCTGCTGTTACCACCCTCTCCTGTCAACCTAGGGGACTGGGATGTAGTACCAGAGTGCATGCTTATTATTATGAGGACGTGGAAGGCAAACAATTCAACTGAATATGTGTTTTCAGCCATTTGGGTGAACAGTGAGACTGTGCATCTCTCTCTCTCTCTCTCTCTCTGTGTGTGTGTGTGTGTGTGTGTGTGCGTGTGCGTGTGTGTGTGTGTGTGTGTGTGTTTAGTACTGATGCTGGGTGGTGGTGGCACCCACCTTTAATTCCAGCACTCGGGAGGCAGAGGCAGGTGGATCTCTGTGAGTTCAAGGCTGGCTTGGTCTACAAGAGCTAGTTCCAGGACAGCCAGGGCTGTTACACAGAGAAACCCTGTCTCGAAAAAACAAAAACAAACAAACAAAAAAGAAATAAAACAAGTGCTGAGCAGGGTAGCTCACATCTGTAATCTCAGCACTTTGGAGAAGGAAGAAGAACGGCCGTGAGTTTAAGCCCAGGAAGAGTGACGTAGTGAGTGAGACCTTGTCTAAACCAGAGCAAGAAACAAAGAAAAAGAAAGGCAGCAAGCATGTGGAAAGCACAGAGCAAAGGAGACCCTTCTTCCCACAGTCGGAAGAGGAGGACCAGGATCAGAAAAGGACAGAGTGTAGCCTTTCTACAGGTCCCCTGCCTCTGCCCCTCCCCCAGCCCAGTTCCAGTTTTTTGGCTGAGTCAGCCCACCATGAACTCTTGAATGCAGGAACCTAAGTAAGGGTGGGCTTGCTAGAAAGGGATAAGTTATTAGCCTGAACTTCAACTCAGGGCTTTTTGCATGGGTACTGCTGCTTGGCTGAGTATCAGGAGGCTCCAGATGGTGAACATGTGATTGTCACAGAAGGTTCTTTTAGAGAGCACTGACCATTACAGAAACTCCGAAGAGGGAACTGGGAAGGCTTTTCCAAGGAGGCGACCCTCAAGTTAGTTATTGTATGTATGTATGGATGGATGGATGGATGGATGTACGTAGTATATATTCTGTATGTATTTTTTTCAAGACAGAATTTCTCTGTGTAGCCCTGACTGTCCTTGGAGCTCACTTTTATAGACTAGGCTGGCCTTAACTCAGAGATCCACCTGCCCCCCCCCAAATGCTGGCATTAAAGGTATACACCCCCACCAACTCACAGCCCCCACCCTCACTTCCATCTCAAGCTAGTTCTTTTTTGTTTTGTTTTAGGTTTTTGGTTTTGTTTTTCGTTGTTCTTTTGTTTGTTTTGTTTTAAAGACAGAGTTTCTCTGTGTATCAGCCCTGACTGTCCTGGACCTTGCTCTGTAGACCAGGTTTGCCTTGAACTCGCGGAGATTCACCAGCCTCTGCCTTTCAAGTGTTAGGATTAAAGGCATATGCCACCACTGCCTGTCTCAAGCTAGTTCTCAAAGGGCTTGGAGATTTGGAAAATAAGTGGAGGTCATTCTAGAGGTAGCTGATGGTGAGGAAGCAAGAAAATTCTGCCCACTTCCAAAACAGACAGGCTACTAAGAGGGTGTCGAATAGGAGAATGAGTGAACAAATGGAACTCTACACCATCTAGTACAGTTCATGACATGTGTTTGTGTATGTAAAAGTAAATTTATGTGTTTGTATACACATGTGTCTAAATAGGTACATTGTGTGTCTCAGAATGGGGAATGACAGAGAGAAGATATGGTCGAGAAAATTGTTTGGCCTTGTGGAAGTTTTTGCATTTAAATTGCAGGCTGTTTGAATACTATTGGCATAGCTAGGAACCAAATGGTGCTTGGGGTGCTGGAGAAGTGACTCAGCACTTAGGAATACTTGCTGCTCTTCCAGAAGACCTGAGTTCAGTTCCCAGCACCCATGTCCAGTGACTCACAATTGCCTGTAACTCTAGCTCTGGAGAATTTGATGCCCTCTTCTGACCTCTTTAGGTACCTGCGTGCACACATGTGCACACAAGCGCACACACATACAGAGAGAGGCAGAGAGAGAGGGGAGAGAGAGAGAAGTAATTCTTTTTAAATGGTGCTTGGAACTGGGTGTAGTAACGTTCATCTGTAATCCCAGAACTGTGAGGCGAAGACAGGAGGCTCACTATAAGTTCAAGACCAGCCTGGTTTGCATAGTAAGATCTTAGCCCAAAACAACAACAACAACGGTGGTACTTAGGAACAGAAGCAGGGGAGTCAAAGGTAGACTCTGGCAACTTTACTGGTACAAAAAGAGGGTGTCTCCCCTTCTGAGATTAGGGGGCAGTGGTTAGGAGGGAATCCCCGGGAGAGGAAGGGTCTTCTCTTCCCTCCCTGTAGGCAGGAACACAAAAACAAGAGACTCAGGAAGAGAGCACTTTCGTAGGTGGAGACCAGTCTTTACCCCGACCTGGCGGAGAGCTGCTGTCCCAGAGTGTCTCCCTCCCTGAAAGCTGGTGGGCGTGCACATCTGGAGACAATTTCTAAAACAGCTGTGGCTCCCAGCTTCATTAGTTACCTATCTTGTGGCTGTGACCAAACACCTGAGGAAAGCAACTTATGAAAGAAAGAATTTATTCTAACATGCAGTTTAAGGGTATAGTCTGTTGTGGCAGGGAAGACATGGCAGCAGGAGCATGGGGCAGTTGGTCACTTTGCATTTGCATCTACACTCAGGAAACAGAGAGCAGGTCTTTCTCCTTTCTTTTTCTTTCCGTTTTTTTTGGGGGGACACCAGCCCATTGAATGGTGGCACCCACATTCAGTTGTCTTCTTTTCTCAATTAAACCTCTTTGGAAATGTCCTCACAGGCACGCCTAGAGATGTGACTCTTGGCGTCACACTGAAGATTAACCACTGCACCAACCAAAGATCCAACGTCAGAATGATTACTTCCTTAGTGCTTGTTGATCCCTGTCCTGACATGGATGTCACACGGTAGAGGCCCTGAGCGCACAACCTGTAGGTTAGGACCAGCAGAGTTACGCTCCGGAAGTCGGCTCAGATAGAAGGGCTGCCCTAGGGTGAGGATACAATCAAGGATGACTTTACAAAGCCTCCAGAGCTGACTAGGATGTGAATGGAAGTAAAAAGAAAGGAATGCCCCCTCCAGGTGGGGGACCTGCATCAAAACAGTCACTAAAGAAGGGCAATACATGGCAAAGTTCAGGGTCAAGAGTCATCCCAATGACCCACCTTGACCCAGCCCAGTCTCTAGAAAGTGGCCCAAGTGGGTAACAGGGGGAAAGCTGCTTAGACAAGAAGGTGCCTGGTCTGAGTGGGTCACTCTGTAAAATCATAGAGTTACCGGTGACTATATATGCACAGAGAAAAGTTCGGGGAGAAAAAGTAAGTACTGGGGTAGAGGGATTGGACCAAACTCCAAACAGACTAGGAAGGTAGGGAGGATGGGGGTAGTGGGGGTGTGTGAAAACAACTAAGAGGAAATGATTTAGTGGTGTGTGCAGAGGTTGCGGTGCCCTGGAGAAAGTCAGCCTAACAGTATTATTGCAGATCCAAGACCAAGGGCATCACCTGGGGGCTGGTGAAGGGGCAAGGAAGCAGATTGACATGGCGGGTAATGAGTTATCTGGTAAATGGGATCCTGGCTCCATGGATTCATGTACAGCCATACACATAAAAACATTCTTTTTCCAAATGGACAGCCAAAACTTTAGGGACAGGTGAGAAGTCTCCGTGTATTTGTTCCTTAGAGCCGCAGAGTGGATGAGAGGAGAAGGCCCCTCCACGGGGGTCCTGGGATCTGTGCTCCTCCAGATGCAAGTGGAACCTCTTCCCTCCTTCTCTCACCTTCTCTGGGAACGCAGCAAGGAAAAATGTTAGCAAGGTGTGAGTGAGTCCCCAAAGTTTTATAACAGCCATTCGTGACACAAATTGCTACAGAGGAAAAGAGAGTCACCCCTGGGAAACTTATCTAAGAATATATCATGAGATGGGTTATTTTGGGACTCAAATTACACAGGAGGGCCTAGGAAAATAGGCAGGCATGGGGCTGAACACAGCTACAATTAATGTTAACTATAAGGTGTCATATCTTTACAAAATGCAGAAAGCATAGCCTGCAGCGAGTGCTGTGGAGGGTGAGAGGAAGGCAAAGTGGAGCCAAGTATCTAGGCAGGAGGGGGATAGTCCTTCAGAGGAAGGAGGAGGGAGTCAGTGGGAAGGGACTTGTTAGGAGGATGCACAGTTCTCAGAAGGCAGCAGTCACCTTGGGCAAGGTGGCCTGTGGAGTTGGAAATGCAACCAGGGTGGATCCCACCTAACTCAGGGAAACTCCAGACCCAGAACTAGAGGGACAAATAGAGAGTGAAGGGTTTTCCCAGGGTGTTCCTGGGCCTAGAGGAACCTAAATTATATAGCTTAATCTATAGATACCTAAAGGACAGCAAGGTGTATGTTTGTTTGTTTTATTTTATATATACAATAACCTGCAGTGTTTAGCTATAGAGTAGGGTGGAAAGTCTGGGGGTGAGGCCATATAAATAAGTGTTCCAACATTTCCAGTTGACAGCAATGACCTTGAAAGGAACATCTCACTCCTAGAAACCATTTTTTTTTTTTTGGAGGGGGGAAGGGGAGTAGTTGTTGTTTTAGTTTTTTGAAACAGAGTTTCTCTGTATAGCCCTGGCTGTCCTGGAACTCACTCTGAAGACCAGGCTGGTCTCAAACTCAGAGATCTGCCTGCCTCTGCCTCCCGAGTGCTGGGACTAAAGTCATGCACCATGGCCACCCGGCTAGGAGCCTCGCTTTATTCACCAGTAGCCTCTCATAACAACCCCATCCGGAACCAACTTTAACGAGGTCAGATGCAATTACATAATTGTACATTCTGCCTCCCTACCCACAACTTCTCTGCCACTGTGTCCCCTTGTCACCCTGCCTTGTGAAGCCCGGTGCTGGAGATAGAACTTGAGGCTTCACACACCCCAGGCAAGCGACCTACCACTCAGCTACAGCCTTCACTCAATGAACAGTCTTCATTGTTGTGAATATTTGACATCCGTCTGAACCATATACAGGAGCCACCAGAGAAGCCACCTGTGATGTTCCACTCATCTTTCCTTTTACCAGTGGTAAGTATGTTTTCTAGCGCTTATAACATCTCAAAAATGTTGACTGAATAAGCAAGTCTTTGGTATGTATGTAAAAATGAGCGTGACTAAATAACCAGTGTGTTTTCCGTCAGATGTAGAAAGATCTTTTCATATGTGAGCTGTTTCTAAAATATTCTACTCTGCTCTAACCTTCTGTCCAATCCTGAGTCCTATACCATAATATCTGTACCTCCTGAACAGGAGTGGGGGAGATGTTTTGATCATTCACTTCGATGTAAGCCCCAGTAAACTTGGTTTGGCTCACAACTGCTTCCCTGTTCTAGCTGGACAAGGGTTTGATGCTCAGTAAGGCTCAATAAAGAGCTGATAAGAATGGCTTCTAACTCTAAGCACAAAGCTAAGCCCTTAGCGAGTTTCTGTCGGATAGGTAAATTGCCAAACAAGGCAAACGCTTTCTCCTTCTACTGTCCTTTTCTCCTATCTCCTCCGAGAGCCGTGTAGCAACCTGAGGAGGTGGGCGGGCTTTGAAGTCGAGCAGTCTGGGTTTGAATTCTGACCCTTTTCCTTAGTAGGTGGATGACCTGAAGTGAGCGCTAAACATCTGTGTGTTCCATTAACTCACATGGAAAATGAGGATAGGAATTTTTCCAATAGGATTTGCAGTTCATTTGAAGTAAACATCAAATGCTTAGCATGGTGCCAGGCATAGCAATTACTGCTATATTGTTATAACCCTATCAGTCTCAACTCTCAGTGGCTCTGCTGTAGCTATAGCATAGAGTCTACTAAACTCAAATCCCAGATAGATGAGGTGGCTTACCTGTAACCTAATCAATCTAGAGGCTGAGTCAGAAGGACCTTGGGTTCAAGGTCAGCTGGGGCCACTTAGCAAGTCCCTGTCTCAAATAAATGAATAAATAAAGCTTCTGTCTCCTCAGTTTGGGCCCAGTGTCCCTCCCTTTCTAGCCTCCTCTTCCTATGCTCTCATGCTAACTCCCTTCACCAGCTGCTCTGTACCCTGGCTCTTCTGCAAAGCGCTGCATCTCTGCTAACTTGCTAACTTGTTTGCCTTCTCTAGGATTCCTGAGAGCTAGGACTTCTTGCCCAGATTTACCTAATGATGAGACCAAGGCTCAGCAAGGAGAAAACACTCTCCCCGGGATACACAGGAAAGCTGGGTTCCATCTATGTTCTTATTCACCCTCCTCTGAAATCCTAACTGCAAAAGGCTCCACCTGTCAGGCAGTGTGGAAGTTAGAAGTGTAGATCCAAGACCTACTGAATCTCAACCCGTATTCCAACCAGATGCTCCTTGCCTCTGTGATCATTGAGCATGCTAAAGTCTTTGAACATCACTATAAACCACTTTCTGTCAGTCAAAGTATGACCTTGTTTAACCCCCAGGTCAAGAAAGGTCAGCACCATTACCCTGTCCCATGCAGGGCAGGCCTCTCTTTAATGCTGAGGCTCTCCTTAACAATTACAGCCTCTCTTCCAACACGTCCCTTGGTTGTAGCATGAAATTTCCTACTGCGCTCTTTTCCCTCCAAACCGTACCTTTTGAGTTTCTTTCTGTCCTTTGCTTTTTGTCATTACAGACTTGTATGAATGTTATCAGTAGCAACCATTCCACAGACTCAACATTATGTATGAATGTTATCAGTAGCAACCATTCCACAGACTCAACATTATGTATCAGTAGCAACCATTCCACAGACTCAACATTATGTTGTCATGAAATTTTTCCCATCCCAGGCCCGAGAGATGGCTCAGTGGTTAAGAGCACTGATTGCTCTTCCAGAGGACAGAGGACAGGGGTTTGATCCTAAGGCCCACATGGCAGCTCACAACTATCTGTAACTCCAGTCACAGGGGTCCAATACCCTCTCCTGACCTCCATAGGCATGCATGCACATGGTACACAGACATACAAGCAGGGAAAACACCCATAGCCACAAAGTAATAAAATAATTTTACAAATATTTTTAAGAAATTTCCCATGACAAATAAATTAACCATTACTTTAAAGTTTAGGTTCAGACAAGGCAATGACAGGGCAGATGGTAGTCAGATTCTCTGCCTAAGTATTACAGAAATGGGCTATAGCCTGTTGCTAATGTTGCCGTCTGAAATCTCTTGAGCTGGGCCTCTACCATCCTTATACCTCTTAGCCCTCTTGTCTTCTATGCTCTTACTAGAACAGACCACTGAACTCTGCTTACAGCATTCAATTGCTTTTCTAGTCCAAAGTTGCCAAGTCTTCGACAGTCCTCCAAAAATCAACATGGCCAGGTTCTTTGCAGCCACAGCCCACTCTCCGTATTACTTACTTTCCTGTCTGTTTGATAAAATGCCGTGACACAGACAATTTACAGAAAAAAGAGTTTATTTTCTGTTTCAGGTATTCAGTTAAAGGTCCCAAGGGACAAGAATCCACTGTGGCAGGGATATGGGGCAGCAACCAGCAGGTCTGACAGCCTGTGCAGGAAGCTGAGAGATCACATCTCAGCCACAACCACAAAGCAGAGAGAGCCAACTGGAAGTAGGGAGAGGCTCTGAATTCTCAAAGTCCACCCCCAGGAATAACTTCCTCCAGCAAGGCTCTATGTGCTTAGACTGAGATGTCCCCCAGAGCCTTGGGCATTTGAAGACTTTGTCTTCAGTTGATAGGGAGGCTTAGGAGGTGTGGCCTTGCTGGAGGAAATATGTCACTGGGGCAAGCTTTGGGAGTTTAAAGACTGCCATCATTTCTAGCTTGCTTTCTGTTTCACATTTCCAGTTAAAGATATGAGCCCTCGGCTTCCCGCTCCTGCTGCCTTTGCTCTGCCATCATGGACACTAACCTCTGGAACCACAAGTTTCAAATAAACTCCTCTGTAAGTTGTCTTGGACATGGTGTCCTTTGTCACAGCAATAGGAATGTAACAATATATCATACCTCCTAAAGGTTCCATGGCCTCCCCAAACAGTGCCACCAATTGAGGAGCAAGCATTTGAATATTTATATAGAGGGGACAGTTCTCATTCAAACAACCACAGAAGTCCAAGATTTGCCTTCAATTCATAGCAATCTTCCTGCCTCAGCCTCCCAAGTGCTGAGAATATAGACATGAGCCACCATGCCCAGATCTCTGGTTCATTCTCTTAGGAAATATACACTGAGCTTGGCATGGTGGCATACGCCTATAATCCTAGCATCTGGGAGGAAGACGCAGGAGGATCAGGAATTTAAGGCAAGTCTCCTCTACCTACAATGCATTTGAGGCCCCGTGCTGAGACTCTTGTCTCAAAAAAGAAAAAATAAAATAAAATGCTGAGTATGAAATGTGCCAGGTGCACAGTAAGCACTGAGTAAATGTTTATTGAATCAGTTTTTTCTTCGAGCACGTGACTGCTTTTTGTGGGGTTGGCGGTTTGCTTTTTGAAACAGGGTCTTATTATGTTGCCCAGGCTGACTTCTAACTCACCACCCTCCTACCTGGACTTCTCTGGAGCTGGGCTGGCAGGTGTATGGCACCACACCTGGCTTGACTGCATTTATTAAAGCACATTTGGTACACTCAGGTTGTCCTCGTTCAGTTGTATTATCCTTGACTGTCCGTCCCTTCCTTCCACTGCCTCAAGCTCCCCTGTATTCTCTCAGCAAAGGGTCTGGCATCTCACAGGGCCTCCAAAGCAAAGCGAATGCTGCCCCAGCTAAAAGTAGACTATGCCTATAGCACTTTTAGAGTGGGGTGTTACCAGAAGTAAAGCCTTCTGATTGTCAAGAGTGGAGAGGAAAAAGTGAGGTGACAGTCACCTTTGCTGCTCATCATCCCCGATCGTAGACCTATGATGCCAGCAGTGACTATTGTCACAAACTCTGCCAACTATTTTTTAATTAAAAAATGGGTGTTTTGCCTGCATTTATGTCTGTGCACCACCTGCATACCTGGTGCCGCAGAGGCCAGAAGAGGGTGTCAGATCCCCTGGGACTGGAGTTATTATTGACAGTTGTGTGCTGGAAATTAAACCCAGGTCCTCTGGAAGAGCATCCAGTGCACTTAACCATCTCTCTAGCCCCTGCAGACAATCTAGTCACTCATTTTTCCCCCAGACTATCAGTGGAGCTGTGGGGTATAGATCAATGAAAGCCTTTGCCTAGCTTGCCAAAGTACTGAGTTTTATCCCAAGTACAGAGGAGGGAGTGAGGGGGAGAGAGAAGACAGAGTCTGAGACAGAGAGACACAGAGACACAGACAGAGATGGAGGGAGGGAGAGCAAGGGAGTCCTTACCTCCTCACCCACACCCCCAGGTTAAAACCAGTGTCCTTTCACAGGAACAGAAAGAGCAAGGGAGGCCACATGTAGGAGAGGGACCTCCTAGACTGCAGAGAGCCTAGTTGTTCCCCAGTGTAGCCTCCCTTTTCTCCAGAGATATAGAAAAACATTTATTTCTAGGCCTCAATTTCCTCGTTTGTGAAATGAGGGGGTTGGACTCATTTCTAAAGCTCCTTCCAGCTCCGAGACGCTGTGCTACAAAATCAGAGAAATGTGAACCTTTGGTTGCTATGATCTGAAAATATTTTGAGTGTGGAGAATCAAAATTGTACAGCAGCACACGAACAAAATAATATGTTAATGACTAAGAAGATTGTATTTAATCCAATGGGAAACAGCAGAGCCTCTGGTGGTGCTGTGCACGCGTGTGTCTGTGCTCAGCTTCCTTCCTCGAGCTCAAACATATATTTTGAATCACTAATATAGTAATCAGGCCTCTGGCAGCCTATCAGGCCCAAACACACGCACACACCACTTCAAATTAAAATGAGGGGCAAATTCACTGCTGCCTGCTTACATCGTTTTTTGTTTGGGTGATTCTTTTAGAAGAAAAATTTTGTAGTGACGGGGTTGAACTGACAGCCCCTGGAGGCCTCTGGTCTCAGAACTGGGATGCACGTGGGCGGAGGAATAGGGATTTCATTAGCATCTTTCCTTTCCCACACCAACTGCCCCCTACATAGTCGACACGGTCTCACCCAATAGTATACACACCCGGACCCTGAAGGCCGGAGGGGTCAGATTGCTAAACCCCGCAGGCATCCGGGACAGAACACGTGCTCTGGGCCCAGCCTGAGTAAAGACGAACTTGAACCAGCGAAGCTGAGTCCGGAGGGTGCCGGAAGCTTAAAGGGTCAAGTCGCCGACCTTTCCTGCACCAAGGTGTCGTGGCTGGGAGGTGGGCGTGGCTCTCACGTGGCTCCGACTACAGCCCAGCTCCAAGTTCACTTCCACTCCGGGGCTCCGTGTCCCAACCAGGCTAGGTAGGCCAGAGTCGCACGGCGTCGACGGGGTTGCCCCGAGGTCCCCGAAAGCCTTGCAGAGGCGGCGGGCCCTCTCCGCCCGACGGCCGCGCCCGCACCGGGGCCCGCGCCGATTGGCCGGCTGGCGGTCGCTGGGCGGGCCGAGGCGGACCTCGCGGCCAGGTGAGGCGCCCCGCCCCTCGACCGCTCCAGGTGCAGCGGTGGGGACGGCAGGGTCCAAAGCCCGGGGTTCCCGGACAGAGCTGGGGCGCCATGGCCGAGTCCCAGCTGAGCTGCCTGGACGAGGCGCACGTGAACGAGAAGGTGACCGAGGCGCAGGCCGCCTTCTACTACTGCGAGCGGCGGCGGGCCGCGCTGGAGGCGCTGCTGGCTGGAGGCGAGCAGGCCTACCGCGAGCGGGTCAAGAAGGAGCGGCTGCGGAACTTCCTCTCCAGCCGGGAGCGCCAGGCCCTCCGCGCCGCCTGGAGCCCCTACGAGGAAGCCGTCTCCAAGGCCGGTGGCAAGGCCAAGTCCAAGGTCCCGGCCGAGCCCAGCGAGTCCCTCGCCTATTGGCCAGACCGCTCGGACACCGAAGTGCCCCCGCTGGACCTGGGATGGACGGACTCTGGCTTCTACCGCGGCGTGAGCCGTATCACACTCTTCACCCACCCGCCCAAAGAGGAGAAGGCGCCGCACCTGAAACAGGTGGTCAGACAGATGATCCAGCAGGCCCAGAAGGTAGGCCTCGGCCCTAATCCTGCACCAGTGGGACACCCGCACCCCGCAGCCCCGCACCTGGTCTCACTTCCCGGCCGTTCTGACTATCCTCCAGGAAATGGTCCCCAGCTCACCCTCACCTAGTGGAGCCGGGCTGAGACCTTTTGAAAGATGGATGTGAACGTTTGTGGCAAATCACAAAGCGCTGGACGGATGTTAGTCATTCTTCCTACTGTGTCCGGAGGCGCCGGCGTTGTGTTCATGCACCTCTATCCCATCTTTCTCTCTTGGGCAGTGAGGAGGTTGTGAGGCCCTGTGTTAAACTGGTCTCTCAAAGGGCTTGATCATGACCTGTGCCCAGGGATTTATTTACAAGGTTTATCTTTGGCCATTTCCCTATTTGATCAACACAGCCTCACGAAGTGGGTGGTTGGTGATGATCTCCCTTACCCTCCACGCCAGTTGAACTTTTCTTGGGAGCCCCTCTCCCCCAAAACGACCCCATTCTCACATTCTCACCCTTTCCTGGGCTTGGTACTAGAGCCCAAGCAGGCTCGAATGAATGAGGAAAGTTATTTTGAGCTCTGGCTGTGGCCCGGTGCTGGGAGCTCCCACCAGGCAGGCACTGGACTCAGCCGCTCAGGAAGAGGCTCCTCTTTAGCCCATCTGCTCTGCCTGGGTGTTAAAAGATGTTTCCAAGGAGCCTGATTAGTATCCCAGTTGGACAGCTGGCTGTGGGGTAGGTGAAAGACTACTTTTCCTCTGTGCCCTTGGGTACTTGGGTAGTTTCTAGGTAAAATGTGGGCTATTGCATTAAATCTGAACTTCAATTAGTTCTTTAGTATCAATTTATCCCAAATACTGCATGGGATACATTGATGCCGAAAGTGGCTCTTTGTTTGCCTGAATTCAGATTTAATGGGACAGCCTATGCTTTTACTTGCCAAACGCTGCACGGTGATATACTTTGATCATGGGTGTTTATTATGTTGGGGTTTGTGGCACATAGGGATGTCAAAGGATACCTTTGGGGAGTTGGTTCTCTCCTTCTGCCGTGTGGGTTCTAGAAGTTGATTCAGGTAGTCAGGCTTGGTGGCAAGTCCTTTCACCTCCTTGAGCTGCCTAGTCAGCCCTTCACAGGGATTTTTAAAGCCACATCAACAGCCCTTGCTGTCCAGAGACTTGGGTTCAGTGTTCGTATTCAACTTCACGAGTGTAATTAGAGCCATCTTTTTCCTGGAGGCCGAACAGGGCAAAAGATGCTAGAAGGGCAGTGAGGGGCTCTTCCTGGGAGTGACCTAGGCTATGTGCTAAGGTGGGTTGCCGGAGGAGAAGCTAGCTCTTCACTGCCCGGACTTTCTTTGTATACTACACTGTGCTGAAGAAAAAGGCAAGGCTGGATACAAAGGAAAAAAGGGAAAAGGAAGTGGCAGTGCTGGGCAGCAGACTGTAGCTGGGGTCAAAGGTCAGGACTCATGATGTATTATTACAGCTGGAGGGAGCTGTAATATTCACTAAACTTATTTACTTAGTGCTTGTGACACGTCACCCGTTGCGTTAATGACTTTCTCATTTGCTTAAAAAAATATACATTTATTATTTGTGTGTGTGTTTGTGTGTGTGTGTGTGTGAGAGAGAGAGAGAGAGAGAGAGAGAGAGAGGATAACTTGAAGGAATTTGTTTCTCCCTCTCTGTGGGTGGTGAGTTGCAGGTTTGGAATGGCAGAGGGAAAAACCTGGGATGGGCAGTCTCTTGGTTGGAGCAGGAAGTGAGAGGGTTTTTAAAAATTTTTTTTTGGCTCCAACATGCAAAGAAGTTTGACTGTTGGGAGCTGAGGAGTCTTTGAGGCTTAGTAGGCTTGTGTCAGCACCTTCTTTCACAGTAAGGAAACTGAGGCACAGAGCAAGGGGTAGCACTGAGGTTGTCAGCAGACGCTGTTTCCTCCTAAGTCATCTCACACTCTGGCGCCTTGTTTTTCACCACCCCTGGATGGGACAGACGTTTTCCTTGTCTTTGGGGAAAAAGAAATCAAGATACAGGACAGTTAAATTCATTGCCTAACTTAGTAAACAGTGGAGCTAGAATCCATACACTGAAGCCCTTGCTCTGAACCAATGTGCCTCCCTGACTTGCTGTCCTCTGTCATGCTGTGGCAGTATTCTGCAAGGAGTTTGAGTGGATCTAGTACGGTCACAAGCTATGGTATCCATCATGTGCCCCTCTTAGAAGAAGGCAGACACAAGGCCCTCCCTGCTCCACTGTTACTTCTATGACAGGTCTGTCCAGTATTGTGGGGCTTTCTTAACTCTTTAAATAAATATTTAGCAGAATCTTTTGCTGTTGTGAACCAGTCCTATATGTGCAGATTGACCTGATACTTATTTCCAGGATGTCTGCTGTGTGCCAGGCACTAGCCTTAAATATCCAAGCTGTGGACTTTTTTGCCCTTCAAGCATTTGCTTAAATGCCAAGGCTGTGCTAGAAAGAAAAGGGAGTTTTGAGGTTGTACTTAGGAAGGCGCCTGTGGGAGGTAGGTTGCAAGTTTAGAGGGGGTGACTGAGCGGGAAATGAGAGATTACTTTTGCTTTAATGCAAAGAAGTTTGATTGGAGGGAGCTGAAGTAGACTGTGTGGCTTGATAGGGGTGTGTACAGTGCCCTTTTTTACAGATAAGGAAACTGAGGCATAGAACAGAAAAGAAATTTAGTTATAGAAAGACTGAGATCTCTACCTTTTACTCAAGATACAGTACATCCTGGCCACTGTCTGGCCCTGCCTCTGGCTCATCCCACTGGTGAGCATATTTCCCTGGCAATCAAATGAGATTCTCCTCTCCTCAGTTCACCCTGAGGGAGGGAGTTTCCCTGGTTTCCAGGGAGTGTCTGATTGCCTTGAGGCTGGGTTAGACTGCTGAAATCCCATGGCCTTGGAGGGAAGGCGATCTACCTGGCTGCCAGGGTTTAGGGGTTTTATTTCATTTAATCTTTAGAATAATCTTACACGATGCTATTATTTTTGTTTCCAAAGACAAATAGGAAGAAGTGAACTGCTGTAACTTTTCCTCAGGGAAAGAGAAGGAGCCTAATTAGGGAACACTTTGAAAACACAATTTTGGCTTGGGGAGGTGTGGAAGCCAGTGAGGACTTGGGTCAGTTTGGAGGTGGTACCTGGTCATAGAAAAAAAAAACCTCTGAGGAGTTATGTGTTAAGTAGTCACCCTCTGAGCTTCTGCAAATGGCAGAAACTCCTTCGCAAGTTACGCTAGTAACCAGCATTCGAAGATCCAGCCATCCTTGCTTGTGGGGTGGGGTTTTCTGTTGTTGTTTTTCCATCTTGAGAGATCTGCTTATTTTAGGATCATTAATGATTTTCTTTGTCTACTTGAAATCCAAGCCTTTTAGAAACCCTGGCCTGTGCCACACCAACAAGGAAGACCAGGGCCAGCTGCTGGGCTTGGGCAGCTCAGACCTGTGGAACTGCCAGGGAGCAACTGTCAGTAAGACCCCTCTGGAAGCTGGAAAGCCAGAGGAAGAGGAACAAGCAACCTTGGTCCTGCTGGGCTTGCATCCCTTTGATCATGGAGGGATGAGTGAGACACACCGCCACTCTTCAGTAGCCTAATAGTCAGCTAATCCATCCTTATAATTCAGTATGACAAATACTTGAGAGAAGGTGTGGCAGGAGAGACACTAGTTCCGCCCATAAGCCAGGTTAGGGAAGGCTCTTTGAAGCTGTCTGAACATCTGACCCAGCAGGAAGGGTGAGAAGGTACCAAGCCGCTGCCTGTCCTTATGACCAGTGGCATCCATTTGACTCCTGACTCCTGTATTCCCGGGTCCTGCATTCCAAACGCACCAGCTATGCAGCTCTTCCCTCTTCTCCATGAGCTGCTTGATTTCCTTGGCACTGTTAGGCTGGTCATTGTCCTCATGTCACAGAGGAACCCTGAAGTCCCAAGAATGAAGTAACATTTTTAGACCAAGGCCGAGGGGATTTGGAGAGAGGCTCCAAAGCACAAGGTGTAATAGATACAGCAGCTTTGACGAGACATCTGGGCAAGTGGTGGGAGGCAAAGGTGAACAGCTGGGATGCAGTGCCCAAGGAATATAGTAAGTCTTGGAGTCGCCAATTCATGTCACCAAGAGACCTGGCTTTTCAGGTGGCAGTCTGTATTCTAAGGCTTCCTATCTTTTCCCATGAACATCAGTCGCCAGCCACATCCAGCAAATTGTACCAAGTCCAGTGCCTTCTCTGTCCAGGTCCTGTGCTAGCCATTGGAACACAGAGAAGGAGATGCTGTTAGGACTGTGGTTAAAGCACTTGCCAGGCAATTATGAAGACCAGAGTTCAGATGACCAGAACCCCTGTAAAAGCTGGGTGACTGTGGTGGCCTACCTGTAATTTCAACCAAAGACGGTAGAGACAGGTGATCCCCAGAACAAGATGGTTAGTCAGACTAACATATTGACAAGCTCTGGGTTCATTTGAGAGACCTTGCCTCAATGAATAAGGTGGAAGAGCTGTCAAGAATGCTCTCCAACATCAACTTCCATATGCATATGCACCCACACACGTGTCAGTATACATGCACAATCATACCACATTCCTGAAAAGGGGGGAAAAGGCTTACATAATGTTTTTAAATCTTACTGGCTAATAAAATTGTAGAGTTGGATAATAATGCCCACTCATACCATACCCATCTTGCTGAAGAGCTGGTTCTATTTCTAGCTCCCTTTGTCTTATTCTGTTCCCTTTCCACCTCAGCGGGGCAGTTGATAGGAGATTCTGAGATGTCCCCCTGCCCACCCTCAAGATAACCAGTTCTTCCTATGTAGCCCAGGTTGGCCTGGAGTTTACTACATAGTACAAACTGTCCTTGAACCTGCAATGATCCTCCACATCAGCCTCCTAAGTACTAGGATTATAGGCATGTGCCTCCATGCCCCAGCTTGAGCTGCTCTTAGAAGAAGCTAAATTAAATACAAGAGCCAAAGACAGCCTCTGAACAGTCCAGGGATCTCTGGGTCTTACATATTGGCCCCTCTATCAACTCTTCTGCCCTTTCACAAGTGACTATTCTACACGGTCTTTGTATCAGACACCTGTGGGCAGTTCTGGGTCCTTGTCCCATGAGGACTGGTGGCTAGTGGCCCAGATGCAGTTCCAGTCCCAGCTCCACAGCCCTGCTGGTTCTTGCCCCAGCTTGTCGGGCTTCTCCTGCAATCTCGGGGCAATATC
The DNA here is from genome assembly GCA_004026605.1 of Ondatra zibethicus. NCBI lineage: Eukaryota > Metazoa > Chordata > Mammalia > Rodentia > Cricetidae > Ondatra > Ondatra zibethicus. Next base: position 125,173 of record PVIU01003058.1, read on the forward strand.
TGCAATCTTAGCTCTGGAGTTCTAAGTCTGTCTTTCTGCTCAGTCATTGTTTCTGAGAACTGGGATCTCTTTGAGTAATGAAAACCCAACTTTCATGACAGTGACAGAAGCCAGGCTTTGGAGTTGAAGGGTCTTAGCTTCTATCTTGATCCACTCTTCTTCCAAGCTGGGATCTTTTGGACAAATGTCTTCCCACTTGAGTCTGCTGACCAATAAAATAGAGAGGACAATGTGTATAGGTGCTTTAGAAATGGAGAGGTTGTCTGTGGAAGCCAAAGTCACCAGAAGCAGAAGTATTAATTGTCCTGGAAAATAACCGCTGCTTTCTCTGAGGGAGAGGGAAACTGCAGCTAGAGTTGGGAGACGGGCCTGAGGCTCGCGGCTTCCTGTTTTCCTATGGAGAGCTACTCACACGCCCCTTTTTGTTCATCTGTTGGCCATGCTTTGGTGGACGTAGGGGAGGCCGGCAGTTTACCCGCCTCCAGCCTGTGGCACCCAAACCCTTAGGCTGGGATCCCTTTGGACTCTGCTATGGGCAGAGAGGAATAAGAAGGAAAAGCATGGAAAGACCCTCACTCCCATCCCCCCTCCTAAACTGGGAAGGGAAGGCACACTTGAGGATGGTCCCTGGAAGGCCTGGCTACCTGCATGGGCTCAGCCAGGGTCCCTGGACTGTCTAGAAATATTCCCCACATCCTTTGAGGGTGGAGACCTAGAGCTTCCTTGGGAGAGGAGTCACCAGCCAGGAGTGAGCTAGACTTCTGAGCTGAGTGCAGCTTTGGACCATTTCTTTCTTTGTTGCAGAGGGGGTGGTCAAAAAATCTTACACTATGAGTTCCTGAAATTCTGACAAGAGATGTGTACCCCTCCACTAATCCCAGAGCAGAACATAGAAAGTGGGGCCTTGGTAAGCTTGTTCACGATTTTCTCTAGGATTCGTAGTTGTAAAGCAGGGTCTGTTGGGTAGAGATCTCAGATGATCCAAGCCTCTACTAGAGAAAGGCATCCAAAGCTGGAAGCCGGGATCAGGAGAGTCCTCATTCTTGCTCACTCTGGCTGTCTTTTCCTTGCTTACTGGTTGTCCCTGGGCAAGTTATTCAATTTAGCTGGGCCCATTTCTGCTTCTGTAACATGGGGGTGATTTTTACTGTGTTGTTTACAGTTACAAGATGGTGCTAAGAATCACAAGGACTGTGCCTTGAAAAGAGGGAGTAATACGGGCAAACAGAAGGATTTCTGTGAGGCCGGCTTAAAACTGTTGAGAAAGGAGAGTGCCTGTTTCCTTTAACATCCTGAGGCTCATGGGAGGTATGAGGCTCTAGGACTTGGGCAAGACTGATTAAAATCCCACCCAGATCAAACTCTTTCATGTCATTGGGCAAGTGTATATTATTCTTGGGAATTGTACTTTGGGGCCATTTCTTCCCTCTGAAACTTCCAGAAACATTCAGAATGTATTTGTCATCAGTATGCTTTGCCAGTCCAACCCTGGAGGCTTGTAAACTGGCTCTGGAGACAGACAAGTCCATGGCTGTTAGCTGCCCTGATCAGTGTTGGGGCAGGTAACACAGACATAGGGGTGTGGGTAGATTCCCTAGATTGTCTTCTTTGAGGCTATAGCCCCTAGACTTGTGTTTTCCATAGAAGGTGAGGACCCTTTTAGGGATTCCCATACTAACACCCCTCCCCCTCAATGTTCTCAGCCCTCAGGATGCTGCCTCCCTTTGGCTGCTGGCCAGCCCTGCCTCCCTCATAGAATATACAAAGCAGAGCCTGTTCTGGGGCCAGCCACCAATCTGAGCTGGGAGGAAACAGAGCAGAAAACAGAGGTCCTGCAGGGCTGCCTGCCTGCCATGGCTCCTGGCACTAACTGGCACTTAGGTAACCCCCTTCCCTCTCCAGGTGCTCTGAGCATCCAGCCTAAGCTAGAGCTCCTGCTTTCTCCAGCTTTCCCTTTCCTTCCTGAAATCCGTGGAGTCCGCTCTTGCTAATGATCCCAGAATCTTAGCCCTGGAAGAGAGCCAATGGCTTTCTAATGATTAGTCTCTGGCTCAGCTTCCTGATGATCTGTATTCATCCTGGGAACAGTTTGTAGGCTGGTCATCATTGTGCTGGACACGTGTGAGGCTCCAGGAAAATGTTTTCTCTCTCTCTTTCCCTCTCCCTCCCCCCCTCTCTCTTTCTCTCTGTCTCTGTCTCTTCTTAATAAGTCAGAAGATGGTGGGTTGCAGGTAGGGCCCAGGGATCTTCCTTTCTGTGGCTTCTGGAAGGCAAACTGTGAAAGACCTCAACTTCTCCTCCCAAGGGGTTTTCAAACTGTCCAGAATCCTCCATCTGTGTGATCACTCAGCCTGTCTTACCAAGAACGTACTGTACACCAGCTACAAGAAATTGACAGGTGAATTAAATGTGAACCTTTCCTAGATCTAATGTCCAAGGCAAAAAGAAAACACATTTCAGTGCATTAGACCTGGTGTTGATAGCTATTGTATACTGGGTACTTAAGCTAGGTATTTGGTTTTTGTAGTGATGGAAATCCAATCAGGACCCTGTGTGTGCTGGAGATAGAACCAGGACTGTGTGTGTGCTGGAGATAGAACCAGGACTGTGTGTGTGCTGGAGATCCAATCAGGACTGTATGTGCTAGAGATCCAACCCAGGATTGTGTGTGTGCTGGAGATCCAACCAGGACTGTGTCTGTGCTGGAGATCCAACCAGGACTGTGTGTGTGTGCTGGAGAGCCAACCAGGACCCTGTGTGTGCTAGAGATCCAACCCAGGTCTGTGTGTGTGATTAACTCACCAAACTACATCTCCAGCCCCAACAGCTCTTTAGACTGTAACACCACAGCAATTTATCATTTTATAGATGAGGGAACTGCAGGTCAGAGAGGATGAAGTCACACTGCTGGTCAGTGGTGGAACTGGATGGAGCTGAGATGAGCCTGAGATCTAGGCTTGCACGTGTATGCTGAGCTCCCAAGGAGCCTAAGGCAGGGCAGACAGTGGGTGGGCCGTGTGTGTAAGGCTGAAGGCCTGAGCTCTGTGAGTTCACAGTTCCCCTCCCCCAAATGTATAGCCTGACTGCCTTCAGCCACCAGCCCCTCCCTAACCTAACCCCCTTAGTCAGACACCTACACACACACACACACACACACACACACACACACACACACACACACACACTCACACCCCTCTGGGGAAGCCCTCCCAAGACCATATCAACTCTCAATGCCTTAATCACTCCTGCTGCTGCTCAGAACCTTCCAGGCAAGCTGCCAACCTGTTGTCCCACTCAAGCAGGTCCATCAGCAAACACCTAGTCAAGCATTTCTTGAGACCTGCCTTACTCTACAGTGCCTTGCTCAGCCCAAACTAGTGGATGATCCAAAAACTCGTTTGTGTATCTTCATTGGATTTTTTTTTTTAAGTAGCTGATTTATCTTCCTAATTATGTTTGGCTTTAAGCTAATGTTAAAATGAGCTTGCATTAGATAATTTTTACTAATTAACACCAACTTAGTGCAGGGAAAGTCATCCCAAAAGCATGTCTTGGGGCAAAGAAAAGCTGGCCTAGGATCTTAAAAAGAATTGTTGTGCCAGGTGGTAGTGGCACATGCCTTTAATTCATGAGGCAGAGGCATGCAGATCTCTGTGAGTTCGAGGTCAGCCTGCTCTACAGAGGAAGTTCCAGGGCAACCAGGGTTACATAGAGAAATCCTGTCTCGAAAAACCAAAAAAAGAAAAGGAAATAAAAGAAAATTGCTGTGTTTATTCCCCAGCAGGTCACGTATGCTTCTTGATGGTTGAATGAGTTGCTCTTGCTCATGTGAGTATGTATGTCCTCTTTCTCTGGAGCGACAGCTTGGGTCAGGTCTCCCTTGTGTGTCCCCTTCATTCAGTCTTGTATCAGTACAGATGTTACAGGATCAGATCAATAGGAAGTGATCTCCAGAGTGCAGCAATGAGCCCCACCCTGCGGGTTCAGAGACAGGGCTCTGAACTGAAGCTGAGGTGTCTGGAGAGGAAGTGACCTGCCTGGGCACAGTTGGCTTCCAGTGACTACCAATGTAACCAGGGAGCCTTGTGTTTAATAATGTCTAATTAGCGAGTCCAAAACAATGTAACATGGCTGCAGACAGCTGGGAAGCTAAGGCTTAACAAAGCTCAGATGTCCCACTGGTAGGATGGGGACAGCCTGACAGCCACACAAGGAAAAAGGATCTTGTTGAAATCCTGGCTTTGGTTCTGTCTTCTTGGTGGGCAGAATTCAGGTCCAAACCACATCATCAGCTCCAGAGAGAATCCTGCTTAGGCACACGCTGTGTGCACAAGGAGAGACACCAGCATGGCCCTACTGGGTAGATCTGAGCAGACATGCATCCTTGGGAGGGTGCATACTGCACTGGGGACAAGGGACAGAGAATGATCCTGAAACAGCCTCTGTAAGGGTGAAACAAGAGCCTGAATGGAGATAGAACAGTCCCCTCAGCACATGGACAGGGTGCCGACAGTGTGAGTTGAGGTGTAGGGCCTCTAGCCTGCTCAGCTGCTTGGAAGGCAGATCATCTCGGTGAATTCATTGTTGGGGGGGAAGTAGAAGAACAAACTTTGGGAAAGTGGAACACCTTCAGCCAGTCTGAGGGGCCATGGCTTGCTGCTGTAGGCAGTTGGGAGCTATGGAGTGTTTGGGTAGAGACAGCATACTTTGGTTTGTGTCATGGGATCCATATGCAGGAAGGAAGAACGGCAGGGACAGGGTAAGCTAGTAACCAGTTCGTGCTGAGAACTGCATGTGCCATACTCCGCCATGGAGGAAGGGTAGGGAGAGGCCCTCTGGAGCAAATCAGACACAGTTCTGTCCAGGTATCATTGTATTTCTTTTCTAATGACCATGAAATAGCCACATTTTCTAGACAGACATCAGAGAAATTAAGCAACTTGTCTCTATCTCACAGCCAATGTGGAACTCCCAATTTCAAAGTCTGTTTTCCCTACTATGCTTTTGGACTATGGAAATTTAGAGCCAGGGTGGAAGGAAGCAAAAGGTCGTGGTTCGGATCAGGGAGTGTTCTTGTATGAGGTCCTGCAACTTGAGTCCCTCCCTCCTGGGGCTCTCTCAGTCTGCTTTACCTCTTTTATACCAGACTGCCCTGGGTTACATAAACTAGAAATTTAAAGTGTCATTCAGATGGGGCCTGTTGCTGCTTTACCTCTTTTATACCAGACTGCCCTGGGTTACATAAAGTAGAAATTTAAAGTGTCATTCAGATGGGGCCTGTTGCAGCGTAGATGACAAAGGAAGTCCCTGCTATGGACCCAGAGTGCTTTCCATGCCCAGGAGCATCATTTTCATATGCGGGAAGTCTCCTAAACTGTGCGGTGAGCTCAACAGGCTCTAGGCATGCACACACTCATGTGCATATGTCACATACATACCACAAGAGCCCTGTGAAGATCTCCCCTTCCCCATTTAACAGTGAGTAAATGGCCCAAACCACACAAGCAAAAAAGGTTTTCTGTCTTCAGGTTCTATATTATTTTCTAAACACTAGCTAGCCTTCACTCAAGGTGACCAACTCATTCTGCACTCAGACCATATGGGGAGGATAGGAATGCTGATCCAGGGAATTTTCTAGGACTCTGGTATCAGAATCTTTGGGGCATGGGATCCACATTCTGGACCCCCGCCCCATCCCTGGTGTGTCTCCCAGTGATTCTTTACACACTAAAAGCTGATAACTGTGGGTGCTGCCCAGCTAACCTTGACCTCTCAGGGTATAGCATAGAATAGGATTCCACTGTCATGGGTATCTGAGTACAGGCTATTTGATCAGACCCAGCCAGCATGGCCCTCGGCAGTGGAAAGGGAAGGGCTGCTTTGTGAATCCAGGCAAACCAACCTTCCACCTTGTGTAGAATAACCAGATTGGTGGCTATTCTGGGAGGCAGCAGCTTGACCTGTTTGCCCAGCTTCTGCCTTCCTTAACCAAAAGGCTAAAGATACGGGGAGTTAGCTTGATAGCTAGTGAATTTAATGATTCCTCATAACTACACATGACCTTATCCAAACCTCTCAACAGCCCTGCAAGGCAGTTATGTGGGCTGAAAATTGGGCCCTAGGCTCAAATAGGGAGCTAGCAGCAAAGTACCCAACCCCCAGCTCTTTTTCCTTCCTCCACCAAAAGAAGTAGCTTTCACCAGCATACATCTGGGGTCAGCAGGCTGGTCCCATGGCCTTTGGTTTTCCTTCCACAGAGAAGTGGTGCAGATTGTGATCTTACAGCCGCTGCAGCCATACCTGCCTACAGAGCCTTTGGTTCCATGTCACGTAAACTGGGTAGGCTTGTGGCGAGAATTGTGTTGTCTGTCTCTACCCACAGTCTCTACTGGTATCCTGGTTTTGTGTGCCCTCAGGTGGCCTGGGGTTCTGTAGCTTGTTATGTCCATATTGCCTGGGGAAACTGTAACCACTCCTGATGCAGAAAAGTCCAGGCCTGGAGTCAGAACCCTGAGCTCTAGTCTCAGCTGTCCTAGGACCCCACTGGATGACTTGAAGATCAGAATTGGGCTAATTGCTGTCTAAGTCTCTCTCTGACTGTGAGAGATTTCTTGAGTTTGAAATATTTCTGAACGTAGGGGCTGAATACAATGGCAGCCTGCATGTGGATGCGGTCAAGCGGCTTTGTGGGGGCTGGCATGCAGATGCTCTCTGCTCCCCAGCTTTACACTCTGTCATAGGGAGGAGGCTGCCTCTTTGTAGTTGCACAAAGGCTCTTGCTGTGTGTGCTGGGGAAGGCCCTGCATTCTGGCCTGGGTTCCTTGGTGTAGGAGCTCTCCCCCATGGTTAAGTATTGTTCTCAGTCAGGGCTGGCTGCTCCTTCAGGATCTTCAGTAAGCAGAGTGAAAGCAGAGCCACAGACTTGTGATCTGTCGCTTAGGCAACAGCACCATTCTCTATGCCCTTGAGGAAGAACTTCAACTCTGCCTTCTAGCAAGACCACCTCACCAAAACTCTTACTCCATGTCTGTTTCCCCCCTTAACTCAACGCCTCATCATTAATGATATAAAGGAAGCTGCAAAGTCATAACCATATACAACAACACACATCTCCGTTTAGATATGGAGAATGGCCTGTTCTGAGCTCTTTGCCAAGGACGGAATCTGAAAGGAATCTGCCTGTGTCTGCCATCAGAAGCCCACAGCCTGGGAGAGGTGGAGATGACACTGGAGTGCCCAGAGCCTCTGTTGTTTGCTTAGAGTACAGACAGGCAGGAAGCAGAGTGTGGGTAACATTTCTCAGAGAAGGAACTCAGGAAGTTCTTTGAGTTTTAAAAGCTGCAGGGATGCTTCATCAGGTTATGGAAGGTTCAGAAACAGAAGGATGAACCACACAATATTACATACTCAAGGAGACATTTACTAGTTCATATATAGCAATACTTGGTTTTTATCCCTGGGGGTGATGCTGCTAGTACCCAGTGAGTAGAGACCCAGATGCTGTTAAATTCCCTACAGTAACAGAGGTCACTAGTGTTTCAACAGAGAAGCCCAGGGTTAAGGGTATTGTAGGTCATTCTGAATGACCCAAAACACGAGGCAGAGGTGAGGCTTGCCCCACTGATTGGCCCTGCCCATGCCAGGTCTCTAAGAGTTTGAACCTTTTGAGGGCCATGGGACCAACTGGTTCATCAGCATTGTTTTAGGCTATGGAGAAGAAATCAGAGGGCAGAGGTGACAAGAGGGACCAACCACAAAGCTATACCAGAAGTTAGCCAAGAGACAGGGGCTCCTGTGCTAGGGTGGTAGTATTTGTGAGAACAGCAAGGGGTAATGACCCCTCTGGTTCATGGGACACAGTGAGGTGTGAGGACTGATAAGATTTCTTCAGTGAGGAGGAAAAACCAACAGACTCTGGCTTTGCCTGTGATCGGAAGGATGTGATTTGGAAGTGCCTGTGGAGCAGGCTAGGGGATCTGTCCCAGAAGCCAGCAGCTCTGTGGGTATGGACATCTGTCAGAGCCTTCTGCAGTCTGGGTCATCTAAACATACTGGACTGCAGGGCAAGGCAGAGCCCTCCTCATCTCTGTTTGCAAATGGCAATCAGGGAAAGAAGCTGGAAAGCTAGAAGAGTCATTAAAGTTGAATGGCAGATAGAAGGGCATTCTAGGGCTTCCCAGCACCTCCTTCTCACTCCCCGACCCCTGCTGCCTGGGCAGCCACCCCTGCTGCCTGGGCAGGCTATCAAAGGAGAGATGATGAGCTAAGGAAACACCCCCATGAGGAGTCCTACAGCACCAGAGCCTCTTTGCCAGTATGCCTGCGACAGCTCCTAAACAACTGCCAGCTTGCATTAACCTCTCTCTGCGCCACGCCTCAGTAGGTAACCAGGTGAAGGCTGCTGGATGTAGAGCCAGCCAGAAGGGGCAGTGTTTTTCTCTCCTGACCAAATCTGTTTCCCTGGATTCTGAGCCTGTAAAGTCTTATTTTATTTTTTATTATTTATTTACTTACTTATTTATTGGTAAGCTTCAAGCCTCCATTTTCACCAGGAGCCTTGAAGTCAGACTCGGCATGGAGAATCATGGGCACGCTCAGGGCTGCAGCATGGGGAATGGAACTGGTTTTCTTGGGCCTGATGCTGAGGATGAATGTCAAGCAGGGACCCTCAGAGACCAAAGCACAGGGTGCTTATCACCTCTCCCCAACTAGATTGCAAGAGCCAGTGTGCAATTGATTTTTCTTCCTACTACAGATATTTCCTTGTTTAATTGGTAGTGACACAGATGGCTGACTCTCACCAGGGTGTCTAGGCCTCCTATGAGGTAGTCCTGGGAACTTTCTGCCTCTCACATTCTTAGGTGGGGGCCAGGGCAAGTCTTAACTTCTCTGCTTGCTTTTCCAGGTACAAAATTAGTAAAAATGGGAATCCAAGAAGTCAGCTGGAAACTGTCCAGGCTGTCCTAGGTGACGTGCAGTGACGCTGAGCTGGACACTGGGGAGAGTTTAGAAATGAGAAAGGGCAGTGGACTGTGTTTCAGTCAGTGTGGGATGAGAAAGTGCTTAGTTACAGCACAGATGTGGAGGTCAAATGTTCTCTCTGTCAACCTTTGCATGGGTGCTGGGGAAGCTTGTATCTCCCTGCAATGAAGAGTTACCATGCACCTCATCCCCCGCCAAAAGGCCACTGTACCCTCTATACCTACAGCGGACTGTGTCAGTCCCACTGGACAACTCGAGCATGTGTTTTATTTGATTAGTTGGCCTCAAGTACAAAAGACCTGGCGTTGTCCATAGTTCACAGTCCCCTGGTGTCATCAATCTACCAAAAGACCCCCTCATCTTCTCTTTCTCATTTCTTCCCATTCCTTTCTGCTATGCTCAATGTAAATCCTTGGTCATGTTTGTATTCTAGAAAAATATATAGTATCATAAGACTATTTTATGTAACTAATATTAGACTATAGAGCCCACTATAACATTTTATATAGAAAGAGAGAGAGAGAGAGAGAGCTCCTCTTTTTTTCTTTTTTCTTTCTTTTTTTTCTGAGACAAGGTTTCTCTGTGTAACAGCTCTGGCTGTCCTGGAGCTAGCTCTTGTAGACCAGGCTGGCCTCAAACCCACAGAGATCTGCTTATCTCTGCCTCCCGAGTGCTGAGATTAAAAGCATGCACCACCACCGCCCTGCTAAAGCAGCTCCTCTTGTAGGCTAGGCTGGCCTGGAACTTGCTTTGTAGCCAAGGATAACCTTAAATTCCTGATCCTCCTTCTGTATATCCTAATGCTGGAATTACAGAAGCAATCCAACTATCTGAAAGGATGGTTCAGCAGGTAAGGGCACTTGCTGCTCTTGCAGAGGACCTGGATTTTGTTCTCAGCACCCACATCAGGCAACTCACAACCACCTGAAGGACCATGTCCTCTCTGGCCTCCTTGGCACTCACATGTATGTGACACACATTTAGATCCACACATATACAAATAAAATAAGTCTTGGAAAAGCTCTAAGAACTAAGAACTGGGCATGAAACTCATTCATTGCTTCCATCACCTATGGAGCATCCTCTCCTATGCTGGCTTCCTTACCTCGTCTTCCAGAGAAAGATATTGAAATTGTTGCCAATTCTTTGTTTTCCCCAAGGAAAGTTGTAGTGAGTGTCTCTTTCCCTCTTCTCTTATAGACTTGTGCCAAGATCCAAGCGGTTCCCTGGTATTGGCTAGGTGTGCTTTACTGTCTCATTGCACACACTTGAATCACACTCTAGTAAGTTCCACTATCACACCTAGTTCTTATTTTACTGTTCCTTAAATCTCTACTGCATCTGTAATTAATTCTCCTTTTCGTTCTGCATTTTTTTTTTTTTTGGTTTTTTGAGACAGGGTTTCTCTGTACCTTTGAAGCCTGTCCTGGAACTAGCTCTTGTAGACCAGGCTGGACTCGAACTCACAGAGATTCACCTGCCTCTGCCTCCCAAGTGCTGGGATTAAAGGCGTGTGCCACCACCGCCCGACTTTTTAGATATTTAGATATTTGTCTGATTTTAGTCCTTTCCAAGAATGGGTTTTTTAATTTGATGTTTCTAAACTGTCATGCAGCAGTGAGATGTGCTCTTGGGTCAGGTGTACCTGTTTCTTGTTTTGCCGTGTACTAGCTGTGTGACCTTGGACACATTACTTGGACCTATGTATTTACTTCTTCAATTGTGAAATGGGAATAAAGGTCCTTCCCAGTAGAGCAATTGTGAAGAATCAGATTAGAAAAGTTACCCAAAATGCATGAGTATTTGGGGACTATTTAGTGCATGTTCATGCCCATCTTCAGCCTGCACTAGTCAGGGTTCCCCAGAGAAACAGAATCAGTCGTGTGTGTGTGTGTGTGTGTGTGTGTGTGTGTGTGTGTGTGTGTGTGTGTGTGTGAACAGTGATGGGAGAAAGGAAAAAAAGGTTGATTTTCTTGGCTTTTGGTAGTATGATTGGATGCTGATGTTGATGATAATGCCAGGTTGTCATAAACTTTCTGTACATACAAAGATGGCCATGAACTCCTGCTTCTCTTGCCTCCACCTTCCAAATGCTAGGATTCCAGGTATACACTGCCACACCTGGCTAGAGAGATTACTTTTTAGATGAAAGACTAAAACCTCAGGGTAAACCAGCAAGCTAGAGACCTAGTCCAAGTTCAAAAGCATATGGCTTGCAGAATTTCTTCTTATTCAGGAGAAGTCAGTCTTTGTCTATGAAGGCCTTTAACTGATTGGAGAAAGTCAACACACACAAGAGAGGGGAGTCTGCTTTATTTGAAACCCAAAATATATTCTCACAGAAACATCCAGAATGGTATTTCACTAAATATCTGGACTCTGTGGCCCATCCAAGTTAATGTGAAATTAAAAACCATAGTGCTTCAGAGTGTCTTTGATGGAGCTGTGCCGTTTGTCAGAAATGTTCACTTTGTAGGTCCCTCAAAGCAAGGAAGGCACAATCCCCCTGTCTCAGCCCAGTGCCCCTGGCCAGGGCACACTCACACATAGCAGCCCAGCCAAGTTCCCTGCTCAATTCTTACCCTGCCCCTTTCTTTTCCTCATTCCTTTCTCAGGCCTGGAAAGCACCCTATTCATTGTAAGGCGTGTTTTATTCTTCCCCTTCCTGGCTAAAAGCAGTGCTTGCCTATCTCCGCTCACATCACATGTCACTTGGATAACTCTTAAGACATTTATCTCCTTCACCTTACGCCTTAGTTATTTCTTGTAAGTGGCTTATCATCCTTGTGGCAATTGTAACTTATCTGTCTTTAGATCCTCACTGTGCCTATGAGGGCCCAGTAATCATCACGTGGATGTTAATGATTGGCAAATGGAAGAGCTAGAAAGCCGGGTGGTGGTGCACAACTTTAATCCCAGCATTTAGGACGCCGAGGAGGCAGAGGTAGATCTCTGAGTTTGAAGCCAGACTGGTCTACAGAGTGAGTTCCAGGACAGCCAAGGCTACACAAAGAACCCTGTCAAAGAAGAAGGGGGAGGAGGAGGAGGAAGGAGGAAGAAGGAAGAAGAGAAGAACTAGAGAGAGCAATAAGTGATATTGTGGGAAGTGAGGAAGTAGGGAGCCCGCAGAGACTGGATTGTGGTGGAGTAGAGTGTGAAGATGGTGATGGTGTCATAGGTGACAGAGGTTTGCTGAACGTAATACTACCCAGCACTGCTCTGTGTCAATATGTGCCATTGAGTCCTCCACGCATTGAGTTAGGCGCCATTATTAGCTCTTTGTTTCTGCCAAGGAGTCCAGGGTGCTGGAGTTGGCTTGGCTGTAGAGTCTGTATTTTCAACTACTTTTGAGGACTCACTGTGGACTAGGTATATGTGGCCTTATCTCTAATTCTCGTGGCAAATGATACAGTACAGGGCATCTCCACTTTGCAGATGAGGAAGCAAGCTCCCTGAGGTCAAGTATCTTGCCTAAGGTCATATAAGCAGAAAGTGGTGGGTCTACAGTGTTTGGGGCCCACAAGAAAACCCTTTAAGATGGGATGGCAGCTGTTTTGTGCCAGAAAATGGAAGCAGCTCAAATTAGAAAACTGGGTCTTCACAGCTGAACACTTGGTGGAGTCAGGGGAACCCTGCAGAAGATAGGAAGGACTGTAGGAGCCAAGGGGCCAAGGACACCAGAAGAACATGACCCTCAGAATCATGGCTCATAGGGGCTCACAGAGACCAAAGAGACAAACATGGACCCCGTATGGGTCTGAGCTAGGTCCTCTCCATAAACCCTATGACTGTGTAGCCTGGTGTTCTTGTGGGACTCCCAACAATGAGAGGCAGGGTATCTCTGACTCTTTTACCTGTGCTAAGGACCCTCTTCTTCCTATTGGGTTGCCTTGTCTAGCCTTGATGTGAGGGCTTGTGCCCAGTCTTGTATCTTGTTAGGCCATGCTGTTTAATGGATATCCCTGGGAGGCATGCTCTTTTTTTTTTTTTTTTAAACAGTAAAGGAGTGGATCTGGGGAAAAGGGGAAGTGAGGAAAGGACTGGGAGGAGTGGAGGGAGGGGAAACTGCAGTCTGGATGTAATATATGAGAGAAGAATAAATGTTTAAAAACAAGCAAAATTGGAGGACTGGAAAAATGACTCAGAGGTTAAGAGCACTGAATGCTTTTCCAGAGGTCCTGAGTTCAATTCCCAGTAACCATATGGTGGCTCACAACCACCTATAGTAGAATCTGATGTCCTTCTCTGGCATAAAGTTGTACATGCAGATAGAGCACTCATACTTATAAAATAAATAAATCTTAAAAAAAGAAAAAACAAAACTGGGTCTTCCCTGGGGTGAAAAAGGCCTCTGCTTCTAATGGGACACAGTCAGGACCAATGAGGGCTCCTGAGCACTTCTCTTAATTTGATGATGAGGAAGGGAAAAGGCTGAGCATCAGAGGTCAGGGGTACCTGGCCAACTCTAGCTCTGTCAGCATCAGTATCAGGGACAGCTGCAGGGAGACAGAAAGCGCAGACCTGCTGAGAGGGTGATGTTCCTACAGATCTGTGGCTGATGGAAATTCACCCTTGCCTTAGCGTCTCCTTACACCTGCCTTTCCATGGGGCAGCAGGGGCAGCTCTCTGCGGGTTTCCAGCCCTCTCCTGTTATGGCTTCCGAAGAGTTCTGGAAATTTCCAGAGCGGGCTGAAGTACTAGCAGCAGAGCCTGCACCCTCGGGCCCTTCACCTGAATTCAGTGTGCTTTAAAATGTGGGTGCCTGGAGAACCCAGGAGTGGTGGCAGGTAGGGTTTTTGACTCTTGGTCATCAGTTGCCCCAAGGCAAGGTGGTCCTCTCAGAACATGTATCAGTCACAACATGTCTCAGCAGCACCTTCTCTGTACAGGTCATTGCTGTCGTCATGGATCTTTTCACTGATGGGGATATATTCCAAGACATTGTAGATGCTGCCTCGAAGCGCCGGGTCCCTGTATACATCATCCTGGATGAAGCAGGAGTGGAGTACTTTTTGGAGATGTGTCAGGGCCTGGAACTTGCTGACTTCCGCATTCGGGTGAGTTGCACCACTGGGACAGGTTATGGGCCTAAGATGAAACTGGAGACTCCTGCCCTTTCCTCTGGCTCCTCCCACTTCCTCTTCCCAAGCCCAAGGGCTCAGATTGACTTCAAGATCCCAATATTTTTCCTTCTATGTAAAGTCATGACTCAGGAACTTGTAACTGCTTACTTATATATTGTTAATACTTTTTGTTGTCCTAGAGCTGCTGAGGCAGAAGGAGGCAGCTCTCACCCAGTCCTGGGCTGGTCAGTCTGTGGAACCACCAGCTTCATGGTCAGGTTCAGCATAGGGTTGTAGTTCTCTGGTTGGGAACTTTGAGCAAGTACTCTCCTGAACTTTTTGAAAGTAAAACATGTAAGGCTGAAGGAAGCAGAGAATTTTGGAAAGCCTTGGGTAGCAGTCAGGATCTGTGGACCTCTCCCAAAGCAAGACCTTGGTGTAGAGTCTCGAGGCCTCCCCAGACAGGCAATGGTGTCTTTCTCTTTCTACAGAACATCCGTGTCCGCTCTGTGACAGGAGTTGGCTTCTACATGCCCATGGGGAAGATCAAGGGGACTCTCTCATCAAGGTTCCTGATGGTGGATGGAGACAAAGTAGCCACTGGATCTTATAGGTGTGTTGGACCAGGACAGGGGAGGGCCCAGGAGACCTGTTATTTATGGTAATTGTTCAGGGATGTGCTAGCCTGGAGTTTCCACAGTCATGGTTGTTGTTGTTGTTTTTGTTTGTTTGTTTGTTTGTTTATGGGTTTTTGTTTTGTTTTGTTTTGGTATGAGTACTCTGTCTGCATATATACCTGCAGGCCGGAAGAGGGCATCGGATCCAACTACAGATGGTTGTGAGCCACCATGTGGTTGCAGGGAATTGAGCTCAGGACTGCTGAAAGAGCAGCTAGTGCTCTTAACCACTGAGCCCAACAATCATGGTTTTGAGAGGCATGGTCTGTCCAGGTCAGAAACAGCCTCCTGCCCAGTTCCTTTCCTCAGACTTTCTATTGACAGATGGAGTATTCCAGAGAGAAGATCAACCCTTCGTAGGCATTAAGCATTGCCTGCTTGTAATGGTCCTCAGCAGCCAGCTATATCTTGAGGCTGGGTTTTGGGTGGAATAAGCAAGAAGTAAAAGGGGGAAGATCTGGGGAAGCAATGTGAAATATTGTCTAATTACTTTTTTATTCCTGTAACAAAAGAACCATGACCAAGGCAACTTATAAAAGAAAGCATTTCATTTGGGGGCTCGTGGTTCCAGAAGGTTCATGACCGTGATGGTAGGGAGCATGGTGGCAGCAGGCATGGTGCTGGAGCTCATGTTATCCCTAAGCACAAGGCAAAGAAAACTACCTGGGAATGATATGGGTTTTGGAAACCTCAAAGCCCACCCCCAGTGACACACCCCTGGAACAAGTCTGCACTGCTAATCCTTGCAAACAGTTCCACCAACTGGGGGCTAAGCATTCAAACATATGAGTCTGTGGGGGCCATTCTCATTCAAACCACCACAGATGTGCTCTCCAGAATTTTAACTGAAAGCAAGGTACCAGGTACATGAGAACCTCCTATTTCTCTGGAAAAGTGGAAATCTAAGTGAGACTTGAGCAGATGTAACAATAAATTATCTGAGTCCTCTTCTGCAGTTAAAGTATGGGTTTTTGCAGACCCTGCACACTATGGGAAGAATCAGCAGGGGTGGAACAATGCTAGAAATGGCACAACTTAGTTCCTACGCATTGTGTGTGTTTGTACTGGGTACTGAGCTGGTTATTTCATTTGAACCTCAAAGCCTTGTGTTAAGACCTGCCATCTCCCTATGGACTGTTCTATCTTAGGTCCTGTAAGCGGCATTGTATGTACAAGGCACTCAGGGAGGGTAGATGTGGATCCAGGTTTGACTTCTCATGCCCCATAGGAAGGAAAGGGGGAGGGGGAGAATTTGACCTGGTTGAAAGGAAAGCAATCCAGTGTGAGGGCACGAGGCGTATTTTGCCAGGCTTTAGGGAGTATGGCTATAGTGACAGAGCAGGTTGAAGGGTTTAAAGGAGCTACTGGTAGGACACTGGAGAGGTTTGGGCCCATCCATGTCTCTGCTTTCTATCCCCAGCTTTACCTGGAGCTCCTCCTATGTGGACAGGAATCTTCTTTTGCTCCTGACAGGGCAGAACGTGGAGCCCTTTGACATTGAGTTTCGGGAGCTGTATGCCATCTCTGAGGAGGTGAACTTGTACAAGCACCTGGGTCTGGCAGGCAGGCTTGGCCTCAACTACTCCACTGTAGCTCGAAAACTTATCAACCCCAAGTACTCCTTAGTGGCAGGCAGCCGCCCTCCTCCAGGAGAGATGATGCGCTGGGCGGCGCGACAGCAGCAGGAAACTGATGGCAACGCAGAGGGACAGGAGGGCAGTGGTGGTGGCGAGTCTGCCCGGCGTCTGGAGAGCTTTCTCAATGATCTGGTTACAGTAGAGCAGATATTGCCCACAGTGGAACCCATTCCCTCGAGATTGCTGGGACCAAATGATGGCAGGACAGTCTCTCAGGTGCACGTAGACCAGAGGCACAAATCCCGAGAGGCACTCCCCCAGAATGGTAAGGGAGAAGCTGCCAATGGAGACGCCATCCTGGCCAAGGAGGGCAGACGCTTCAGCAGGTTCTTCAGCCGACGAGTGAAGAGGCCTGCAGGGCTGAACATGGAGAACTCCCCCTCCACAGATATTTTTGCTGATGGGGAGTTTCCTCTGGGGAAGAGGCCCAACGAGGGTTCCAGTGCCAACATATCAGGTGAGCTCCTGCCATTGAACTGGTGACCCTGGGCAAGTCACTGCAGGTCCAAATTTCAGATTCCTCATCTCTGAGGGATATACGCCTTGCTTGGTGTTTAGCACAACAGTAGGCATGGGATGGTCTGCAAGGATTCTCTTACTCCTCCATGGTGTTCAGGTAACCATTATAGTAACTTGGTGTCTAGCTCAGCATGGGATGGCCTGTGAGGACTCCCTCTCCTCCATGGTGCTCAGGTCACCGCTATAGTAACTCTAATCAAAGAAGGAAGTGTGACAAGTTCTACTTTTTTATTTTATGTGCACTGGTGTTTTGCCATGGGTATCAGGTCTCCTGTGAGCTGCCATGTGTGTGCTGAGAATTGAACCCAGATCCTCTGGAAGAGCAGACAGTGCTCTTAACTGCTGAGCCATCTCTCTAGCCCCAAGTTTTCCCTTTATAAATGAACAGTGCTCAGCACTGGCTGTGAGTCTAGGCTGCCTTCTGGCCATCCTGCTCCTTGCTGTCTTCCGGCTCTCACCTGGTCAGACATATCCCGTCCCACTGATGCCCTGACCAGTTTCCTAGTTTCTATAATAATAATTAGATTGTTTTCCCCATGTCTGTTTGTAGCCAGATTTGCCCTCTGGGAGTGACTGGTATGTGGAGCAGTAGCATCTTTTCTAACCATCTCTCGGAGATCTCCTTGAAGCCCTTTTTTCCTTTTTTTGAAGTCTTTTTCCTCTTTCTCCAGAGTGGTCTCTGATATAACCTTTCAGGAGTCTGGTAGTGACATGGAACAGGCTGTTCTGGGGCCATTCTCATCTCAGCTTCCCTGACTTGGAAGGACTTCTGTGCTGGGATTTTTCCCTCTACGGTTGCAGGGCTTTGCAGTGATGAGAACTGAGCTTCCTAGCTGCCTCACTATATGAAAGCCGATTGTGAAGTATCTGTCCCGAGCAGCACAAGGGCTCCAGGACTCCAGTATCCCATAGACGTGGCTTTGACCCAATCAATGACCTAGGGCAGGGAAATCACCACTTTTCTCCTGATCAGAAGCATTTCATGTCCTGTTGAACCTAGGGCTGTCACTCCCTCATAGAATAGGTCTGGAGGTCTCTGCAGTGAGGCACATTATGAACACCAGGACTACCCCCCAGCCCTGCTGCCTCCAGTGGGCCCACACTGCTCGAGCAGCTTGGCAGGCCAGGTTCCATTCGGCCACTTTCTTTCCCTTTGTCCTCGTGCTGACCCTCATGAGTCCAGATGCGCGTTGAAAGTGCATTAAGTGCTAGGCATGGAAAGTGACTGTAAACCCGAGTCAGAGCCAGGCCTGGGCCTTGTCCTGTCAAGGGAGGAGTGGCTGGTCCCCATTCCCATTCCCTTTGGGCTTCCCTGGCTCCCGAGCACCAGATGCTGATGTGCTCTGTGCCTCTTGTTTGGAAGGAGGTTGCTATGGTGAACACCTGGCAGTGAAGAGGAGGGGGTGAGCCCAAGTACAAAGGGGCTGTTTCCCAACTCCTGACTGGAAGTGAGGTGAAAGCTTTCTCTTCCTGCCCCTTACCATTAGGTGCTGTTTCCATAGAAACGAAAAGACCATTGTCTTGTCCCTTCCTACTGCCTCTGGTGTCAGATTCCCCTGCGTAGATGACTTGGGCAGTTAGTGTTTGCCACTGCTCCTTATCTCTGAGCATTTGTACATGGTGCCCTGGAGCCAACAAGCAGACCCCATTGTGCCTTTGGGAGTGCCTGCTCCAGAGCACCCAGCTCCCTGAGCAGAAAAAGGACTAGGATAAGGGTGGCTAACACACATAGGAAAGTCTGAAGTGTGACATCCCCCACTGCATCCTGGGGAAGAACATAGAGGTAGCACCCACACACACACATACCCTGCCACCCCCACCAAGGCCCTGAAATCCTAGCTCTCTACTGAGACCTCTGGCCCCTGCTTCTTTCTTGCTCAAAGGCAGAGTTGAGAAACTGAGTTTCTTCTCCCAAAGACCCTACACCTACACCTCCCAAGCCCTAGGCTCAGGGACCTCTGGTGCCTTCCCTCAAGGTGGCAGCCACTGAGCTGCTGACTATACACCTAACAACACAGCATGGGCACCCTGTGCCAGCTGGAGTTTGCGATGGGCTGGAACCACTTCAGCTTTCTCCTCAGAGAAGGAACCCATCCAGAAAAGGAATCCCCTTCCCACAGGGAGCACTCAAGCTGTAACAGACATGTTGGCATGATCTTAGCTCTTGACACATTGCCCTTCCCTCTCCAGGGTTGTCTTCTCTTCCAGAGGAGGGGTAAACTAGGTAGGGCTTCTGAAGTCCCTTTGAGTTGATGCTGATTGTCCTATCTGTCTCTGCTCAGTCTTGTCAGAGAGAACGTGGGTGGATGACAGGGTGGGTGAGAGTGAGGAAGATAGGAAAAGCCGAGAGCTGACAGCCTGTAAAATTGCTTGATAAGGATATAGTTGTCAAACAGCATGCAAAGTTGTGCAAACCCAGGTGTGGCCCTGGGGAGAATCTCACAGAATTGCTTCCTTTGGGGCTGGGGTGGGAGGGTGCACAATGGAATCTGCCTGGCAGTTTGAAGACCCAGAGCCCCCTCTAGTGGCTGAAGCTGGGTGTCCTTTGCCATTTTTTTTTTTTTTTCTTTTTTCCCTCTAACTAAACTGAATCTGCACTGGGTTATGAGCTCCTGCCTTCTGGCCACTTGCCACCCGAGTCCATATAGGACCTCTGGGCAGGCTCTCTGGGTGTCTCCCAGTCTCAGAAGAGCACAGCCAGAGGTCCTTGTTTAAAATCCTGTGAATAGAGTCTGCGCTACTGGGCTGGGCTCAGAAATGTGCATTTTTTAAAAAACCACTATGAAACAGGATTTAGTCAACTAAATGTATCATTCTCTGGATGGCGTTCACCATATTGGTAAAGACTAAGGAATTGATGACTTTCAGCAAAATGTGGAATGCTAGTGGTGCTGACAGTAAAAAACAGCTTTGGAAACGAAAGCTTTTATCACAGCTGTTGCCATGAAGATCCATTTCATCTTTTAACCAATCCCCACTGCCAAGAATTTAAAATTAAACACTAAATTAAATCAGAAGCATAACATAGAAATGCCAGTATCAAAGAAATTCATGTAACAAAATAGTGGATTTCAGAATCTCCAACACATGAACACACTCTTGTTAGGTTAGAATATGGTGGCAGCAGCGGCTCAGTGCAAGAAGAGCTACCTTTCCCTGTTTGCCTCATACGACACATGGTAACCGATGAACTAGCAGGTCATGAAGCACTGAATGTAGCTAGCTGCATTTTGAACAGGACCATTGATTTTCCCACAAAGCTTTCCAATGCAGAGGGGTCTCCAGACCAGCACCAATGGAGTTAGTTACAGGAGACTCAGGCAAAGCCCTGCCCTTGGGGAGTCACTAGGCTAGAGGGGAGGTTCTAGGCGCTGTTCTTGAACTCCTGAGAGACACTTGGAAAATGGACAATAGTTTCAAGTGTTAAAGGGGACATGGAGTGAAGTGCTGTCACTCCGAACTCAGAAGGTTTTTGCAAGTGTTTTCCTGATGGTGGCAACCCACCTACAAAATCCTTGAACTCCAGAAGGGCCAACCCCATGTCCACAGACAGGCTGGGAGGAAAGGGGGCAGCAGGGTCTCTGCCTCCCAACGCCACCTCAAAGCGGCTGCAGCTGCTTCTAAATGTTAGTGCTGGTATCATTTCCTGCTTCTGTGGAGACTGAAAGGCCTGTGATGCTGTCTTAGATTTTAGACCTGTGGCTACAAGGCTCCTGGATTTGGGGACTTCAGGCCCCTCTATGTTGCCTATGGGGCTGGTGATCTTGGCTGGCTTACCTGGAAATCTGAGTCCTCACTGGGGGTGGACTAGTGGGGAAGTGCTCTCAGGCTGTGGACCTGTGGCCTGCTCTTGGGACTATCAAGTGTTGCTCCTGAGGAGCATGGGTCAGGCCCCAGCTAGTGTGTGGGCTCTGTAGTCAGATGTGATTATCCTGGGTCCTGGGACCAACAGGGGGTTCTGGTCACACGGATGAGGTAAGTTACTCTGCTCCAAAGATGAGGCAGCTGTACAGTTCATATATGTATGATTTATTTCATTTTGTGTGTATGACTGTTTTGTCTATATGTATAGATGCATGTGTGCCTGGTACCTGCATAGGTCAAAGGGGGGCACTGGATCCTCTGGAACTGGATTTACAGATGTTTGTGACCCATCATGTGGTGCTGGGAACCGAACTCAGATTCTTTGAAAGAACAAGTGTTCTTAACTCCTGAGTCATCTCTCTAACTGGGTTGTGCTGTTCTCAGAAGACCAAACAATTTGTCTGTCTTCCCAGTTCCTCCGAGGCTGTCTGGGCCTCTGGTTGCTCTCTCAGAATGGTACTAGGTGAGCATGCATCACCCAGTGTTGTTTGTATTGCTCTGAGCTCCAAAGAGCTAACCATTGTCTGCTTACTTGTTTTGTCCAATAAGAATATGGTTTTGAAATGTTTGCTCTGTGGGGCACCATCCTAAATTATTCAGGAACGGAATGAACGAAAGCCCTTTCTTGTGGCACCCATTACCCTGGAGATGGTTGAGGGCGGGGAGTATCATGACTGTGTTATACAGGGTGAACAGAGGAGGCCTCATTGATTGAGGAGCACTGGAGCAAAGCATCAAATGGATACATAGATGTCAGGGAAAGAATGTTCCAGATAAAAAGAATGTGGAGCCCTAACAGCAATAGGAAGAGGGGGTTTACGGCCATCGTAGTCCTGTTGTGACTTTCCATATTGGTCCCTGCCTCCCCTTCTCTTGAAGCATCTCGCCTGCTCTGTGTTGTTCCACATGCCCAGGCTGCCACATTCCAGCCCTACATTGCGCCACTCTCCTGCATGCCAGGGCTCACTCCTATGCTCTTCATTCCTGTTCCGGCCTTCAGGGCTAATCCTCTGCAGTTAGCTTTCTCACATGAGTCTTCTTGGGGCCACTAGCTTCCCTGCCACACATACTTTATAAAAAGAAATTGGGTGTTTGGTGTAATTCTTCCACATTAATCTGAGTGGGTTCAAGGCATCTATCTGCCTTTGGCAGTTTTCTGGTGAATGAGCATGGAAGGAAGGATGGAACACTAAGAATTTTCCTTCAAGCCTGTTTCTCTGTCAGAGTCCTAGAGGACAAACAAGTAGCTCCAGACTGGCATCCAACCCTACAAATGGAAGGGTCAGAGCCTGCTAAAGACCACCTTCTCTGGGAAGAACCTGGCAGGCACAGGCTCTGGGCGTGCTCCCATACTCCTGCCCTGCTTCTGAATCCAGAGATTGAATTTACCTGCCTCCAAGTGCTGCTGTCTCGGGGGGGGGGGGAAGGGGGCACTGGGTATCCACTTAGCAGGCCAAGCAAACAGAAAAGGCCACTGAGGAGAGCAAGTGGGAGCCATGCATCCATTCTTGCTACAGCAATGAGGGATGGTAGAATTTAATGACTTTCACAGACCCACACCGGACACAGCCCTCAGCACCACCACAGAAGGCCACTGGTTTCCTGTTCTACCTCGTTCTATGCATACCCAGGAGGGGCTCAGCTGGTTTTGCAGTAAGTCCTGAGGAGTGAGTTCATTGTGGCCCCAGTGAGGCAGTGACTAGTAGACCAGGGACAGCGTGCCTGGGCAGTGTGGCCTTCGACAGGCGTGGGGACTCATTGAGGGACTGCAGCACCAGAGTTCCAGGTCTAGCCCTGCCCAGTGCCTCTCTGCTACTACAATGCACAAGGGGCAGTCATCACCTTAATTAAATTCACAGCTGAAGTGATAGGGACGGTGGTGTGAGCACTGGGGAAATTGTCTTTGTTGTATAAGGGGAGTAGGCAGGAAGTAACACAGTGTTTTCCACCTGGGAGAAAGCAGCCAGCCGGCATTCTGAAGATGTGGACCCTACCTTCAACTGTCCAGTACTCCAGGGCCAGTCAGAGGTGTCAGGTCGGCCTCACAGCTCCCCTTCTCCCCTGCCCCAGAGTCTAGAGCAGGATTCTGTCGTGAAAATGGTTGGCACCTTTTCCTGGAATCACGAAGAAGGTAGAAGTAGTTGTAGAGGCCTGGGAGAGGAGGAAGGGGCAGTCTAGAGAAAGTAAGCCTTTGCAGCCCAGGACTGTGCTGCTCCATCCTCTGCCTTGGCCGCCCCACAGCATGTGACCACACTGCCCACCAGGGCAGCTGGCCCTCCCCTGGCATAGCTTTCCTTTTCTAACTCAGCTACCTGAGTGGCAGAAGGAGCTGACACTGAACAGGAAGGCCAGGGGCTGGCACTGTCCCTGACCACTTCACGTACAGGGCTGCTGTTTAGCTCTGCAATAAGGCAAGTGGTTCTGGCTCTCATCACTGCTGCCCCAACGCCCTCTAGTTAGGACCCCTGCATGTGCCCTTGGTTTCACTTTGAGAGTCTGAAGCTGCCTACAGCATTCAGCTCCTAGTGATAGGATTCTTTAAGTCATGCTGGCTGACTCCAGAATCCCTGTCATCGTTGGTCAGAAGACACAAACCATTTAATGTCTCCAATCACGGGTATCCTCCAGTCATGGCAAGGCTGCGGAAACGGAGAGTACCTTTGCTTTCCTGGGTACCTTGTTGTAACATGAAGGCCTGCTCATTGGGGTTGCCCCGTCCCCCAGCGTAGCATGAGGGCCTGGTTGGTTTCTGTCCTCCCAACAGGTCCCACAGGCATTAGGTCCCAAAGAATCACACAGAAGGTCTACATAGGTTATAAAACTGATTGGCCCATTAGCTCAGGCTTCTTATTAGCTCTTGTAGCTTATATTAACCCATTATCCTTATCTATGTTAGCCACATGGCTCAGTACCTTTCTCAGCCGGGCAGGTCACATCCTGCTTCTTCAGTGGTCCGGGCAGGAATCCCGAGAGAGCTTCCTGCTTCCCAGAATTCTATTCTCCTTGCTCCACCTCTACTTCCTGTCTGGTTGTCCCACCTATACATCCTGGTTAATGGCCAATCAGCGTTTATTTAAATCATGATTGACAGAATACAGACAATTCTCCTGCACCACCTTGTTGACCCAGACCAGCAGCTTGGCAGAGAGGCATTAGTCCTTGGCTCCCAGCTTGCTTATTGGGGTGGCTCAAGGTTGGGCTTGTGGCAAACTCACTGAACTTGTTACTTATGCCTTCCACATCTGTGCCCTATCTCCACAGGTAAAGTGAGTCCCAGGATGACCAAGCCCAGCAACTGTGTGATCGCCTGAGCTGCAGCGTAGTGGTGGGTGGAACCTGCAGATGCCCACCCATCCTGTCCTATGCTGGGGAGAGCATGGCCTATACCCTGCACTGGTTCACACATCAGAACCTAACCATGTCTCCTACCCTGCAGACTCCACCCTGGTCTTAAGATCTGAATCCCAGATGGCAGGATCTCAACCATCACCATCTCCAGCAGACTGCTATGGCCGGAAAAGGAACACTGCTACCTTGTTTATATGAAGTAGAAGCCTGGCTAGCATCTGTTCTCCTTTATGCCAACCTCCCCTCCACTGGGCCAGCCTTGCCCTACCGGTCCCCTGGTAGGACAACTGCCATTCCTACCTTGGTAGGACAGGATGTCCAAGGCATCCCAGCCACTTGGCTTTTTCTTGAACTTTTGGTGCTGTCTAGTTCCCTATACCCCAAAGGTTGGTGGAAAAAGGGAAGAAGACGGGACTCAGAGCCAGTTTTGCTCTAGCCGTGTTCCAGATGCAGCTGGAATAGTGGGGACATGGGCTATTGCGGCCTTAGAGACACCTATTCCTGCTGGCACCTGAACTAGTTAGTCTCTGAGTGTAATGGGCTGGGGATGGTGCTACTTTGGCCTCCTTTAATAGTGACAGGATCTGATGGTGGTAAAGAACCCCTTCCCTCCTGCACTGTCATAGCAAGCCTGGCCTGAGTGCCCTGGGCCTCCCTGGCTGGTGCTGTGGAAAACTGGGGCTCCATAGAGTGCCTTTTCTCATGCCTGCTCCTTTCAATAGGCTTTCGTTTACAGGCCCTGTGAAGGATGGGGGTGCAGGGGAGAAGGCTGGGCCCAGGAGACAAGAGCATTGTGTTTCGTGACGGTTCCTCCCTGAGCATTTGTGTGGCCTTCACACACTAGGGCTTCCTCAGTGAAATTTTAGCCAAAGACTAACTGCAAAATGTCAGGCTGTTCTTAGACACCTCGGTTTCTCTAAAACAGGGTGGCCTAATTTGCCACAGTTACTAGGCCAGGACAACCAGCCCCACTGCCACCTCCCCACACTGTGAACTGTCCAGGCTGAGGGGGAGTGAAAATTGACACAGAAGACACTATCTAACTGCAGACAGAATGACAGAGGGGCAAAGGGCCACACAGAAGCCTTTCTATACCTCTAAGCCAAGCTTATGTCCCCTTTTCTTTCTGAAAAGCCCTTGGGTACCACTAGTACTGGGAGGGACACAGGCATCTGCAAAGGCAGCCAGTAAGAGGCAGGGAAGGGGCACTGTGGGCTAAGAAGTGGGACAATACATGGTGACCTATGCCTGTGTCTGGCCTCCTGGCTGGTGGGGAATAAAAGGGAAAATAAGGATGGTCTCAGCCCAGTGTCCACTCTGTTCATGAGGTTAGCTTCCGGGAGTGGGCAAGGGGCCCCACCATGGTTTTCCAACCTTTTGTAAGGATCAAACATTTCTGGTAAGTGCTTTCTGATACAAGGCTAGCAGTGTGTCATGTGCTTATTCTAGAGGAAATCGGGGGGAGGGGCAGGTGACATGGGAAGTGGCCTGTTAACACCTCTGTTGCGCTTGTCACCTTGAAGACATGGAATGCAAGATACCTAAACTACACTGGGGATAAGAAATGACCGTGTAGAGAGTGGTTGCCTAAGACCAGGAAAGAGACCTGCTCCTAAGCAATTCTGTTGAGGCCATCTTCTCTCTTCCCAATGAGGGAAGCTAGCCTATTTCACCCCGTCCCTGAGTCAGCCCTTCTGGACAGGCAGCTGGAGGGAGAGTGCTCTTCCCTACCATACCGTTTTGCTGTCACAGAGCCACTCACCATGTGCCTTAGTCATGAACCTTACAAAAGCTAGCTGAAGATAGAGTCTATCTATCATGCAGGCTCACCACCATCCCCAAGTCTGCGTCACAAGTGTACTCGTGGCCAGCGCTGCAGAACCTGTTGGGACAGGTGCTGTGCTGTATACATAGGATGTGGCCCAGGCTGGCCTCCAACAGCCGCTCCAGTTCTGAATGCTGGGTTACAGGTGTGTGACATTGCACCCAACTTTACCTTGTGTGGCTTTGGCATAGCGTTTTGACTCTGAGGTTGGCTGACTTGCCGAAGATTTTCCATTCTGCAACATCTTCCACCTTTGTCCTAGTTACCTTGTTTAACACTTTACTGCCTTGTTCTCCCAAGAGCAGGTGTGTTTGTGTACATACATCTGCCTTCCATTCTGCTCTCTGTCAGATTTCCTCCCAATCTGTTCCCCTTCCTTCTGTCTCAGCCATGGTAAGCAACATGGGACATACCTACATGTGCCCAGGAGTGGCCCCCTCCAAAAAGGGCTAGCGCTGACAACAAAAGAACCTCCAAACTTGAGAGAGGCAGACAGTCTGGGCAGACTTCACGAAGCCCCGTCTGCAGCCAGCGAGCCCCGCCTGTGCAATGGCTGCAGCGTATCACCTGGCACTTCCCTGCCCTCATGTCTTTCTTCCCCACAGGGCCCAGTGGGTGTCATGAGTCATGTACTGCTTTTCCAAAGGCACAAGATTTGCTTCAGAGTAGGTTCAGTGATAGTTACTGGGTGCCAGGCCTAGCGACACACAGTGACTGAGGAAAGCAAGGTTTGAAAGCAGAGTGGATGAAGTCAGGAGGTGGTGGTGCACGCCTTTAATCCCAGCAATTGGGAGGCAGAAGCAAGTGGATCTCTGCGAGTTTGAGGGCCAGCCTGGTCTACAGAACAAGTTCTAGGATAGCTAGAGCTACATAGTGAGAACCTGTCTTGAAAAACAAAACAAAACAAAAAACCAACAAGAAAAGAAAGCAGAGTGAATCCATGCTGCTTGCGGTGATTTTCATGAGGGCTTGAAGTAGACTAGGTTGTCCCAGGCAGAATCCTGGCTCTTCCACTATATGGCTAGGTGCCCAGCAGGCTTACTTCTAGAATTTGGGTTTCCTTATGTGTTGCATGGAGGACAACCACTGAGATAAAACATCTAGCAGGGGAAGGTGCAGGCTTGGAACTTCCAAAAGAATTTTGTAACGTCTTCCTGTCCCCCCACCCTGGCAAACAGTTAAGCTCAGGGTGCTTGGTTGACACACTGGGCTAAGTACTAGTTCACCTGGAGGAAGTTTCAAGGCCCAGGGGTGGAGAAAACTGCCAAAGCTTCTGTTTGTGACTCACTGTTGGATAAAGACCCGAGTGTACCATGTCCCCACCTCAGAAGGCAGCCCGGTTCAGGAAAATCTCATTTCTCTTGACTAATAGTTGTAGGTGAAATGGACAATTTTAGCTTGTCTGAAGAATACTGTAAATATACAAAATACAAATAAAGCTTGAACCAAAGACAGTATTCTGTACTCAAGAAGCCAGCCCACTCAGTGCCACACCAGCCCTGCATTCACCCCTCCCCCATAAACTCCACACTCCTAGGCGCTTACCTGCTTGCCTAGCTTCTCTGCCAGTGAAGACCAGACTGCCCCACAGCTACTGTATAGGGAGGAGCCTCCAACCTTCCCCAAGAGCACTGGGTGACTCCTAAGGAGCCATGTAGATGGCAGCACTGGTGGAGGACGGCTGACACCTTGTGGCCAGCTGGCAGCTTGCATCCTGCCTCTCTAGCGCAGATGGCCACGCTCTTTCTGTAAAGGGTCAGAGTAAATACTCTTGGCTTTGACGGAGCCCCATGGCACACATTTCTAAGGCCGAGACTGAGAGGATTGCTGCAAGTCCTGAGCAAGCCCGGCCTGCATAGTGAGACTGTGCCCCAACACACACAGGCACACACAAAATTTAGGCTCTTCAGACGTTGTGCCTGTCTTGGCTACAAAGTAGCACTAAAGCAGCTAACACAAACAAATGGACACAACAGTTTCTATACAACTATGGGAACTGAAAATGGCACACATACAATTGTCACATTACCATGAAATATATCATTACAGTAATTCGTTTAGTCATTTAAAAATGTAGAAGCTCAGCGCTGGAGAGATGGCTCGTTGGTTAAGAGCATTTGCCACCCGTCCGGAGGAGTCAAGATTGAGTTCCAGCTCCCACATCAGGCAGCTCACAAACACCTGTAACTAGAGTTCCAGGGGACTGAACTCCTTCTGGCCTCTGCGGGCACCTGCACACACACATGTACAAACATACACATATATGTAATTAAAAATTTTTAATTAAAATGTAAAAATGCAAGCTGAGGATATAAAGCTAAACTGTAGACCATGAGCCTGGCATTCTACAGGTCCTGGGCCCAATTCCAGCACCAGAAATATAATAAAAATGTTCAAACCATCCTGACCTCATAGGCTGTGGTGACAGGTGGCAGGCTGGATTGCTGGCACCTAACCCAGGACACTCCTTCACACCCGTGTTCCCGTTGACTCTCAGTCACCACCTTTGAAGTCTGTGCCATTGTTCTCTTGAGAGGAATCCCCTAGTTTCCTCTCTAAAAGAAAACTCAAGAGCTGTTGTTGGTCTCTCTTCATTTTGTATGTTTGCAGATAGGCCCATTAGGTGCCTTCCCTGTGCTAAGGGGCATGCAAGAGCCTAGAGTTTTAATATTTACTTTTATTGGTTTAAAATAAAAACAACTCACCAAGAACTCATTGTATCTCAGGCCCTGTTAAGATGGAACTGGTCTGGACCCCAAGGACAAAGGAGGACCAGTGTTATGATGGGGAAACTGAAGGAGCTGTAGAAGACAGAGAAGGCATTTGACCTGGGGGTGGAGTTCAGAGGAGAATCTGTGAAGGAGGAAATGGTTCCTGAAATACTCCCGAGGGAACCATGAACAGCCTAGAGAAAATCTTCTAGAATTGGAAGCACATTGAAGACACAGACACAGTATATGTCCCCAAGACTTCTCTGTTCCTGATAGCAAGCTGCTTTGGGTGGAAGGGATATGAAGCCATTTCCCTCAAGCCTTTTGGGATTGCCTCAAGTGAGCAATGATGGCTGAGTGCTTTTGGGTTTAACTAACCCTTATGGCAAGCCTGTGGATGGGGTTGTTTCCACCCAGGGATACAAAGAATGTGCAGGGCGAAGCTGGAGTGAGTGTGGGGAACCCCTTATAATGGTGGAGGTGGGGGTGTTTAGATAGAGCTTCAAGAAAGTCCACATTTACAAAAAAAAAGGAAAGGAGGAAGAAGGAAGAAGAAGAAGGAGGAGGAGGGGGAGAGGGAAGGGGAAGAAGAAGAA